>JAODJX010000035.1:16148963-16165800 GCA_026776945.1 Isichthys henryi | reverse complement strand
GATGCTAAACTGAATTTCGTTGCCCCTGTATTTATACATGTGTAATGACAATAAAGTTGAATCTAATCTAATCTTATCTAAAAACAGTAACTGAAATACTGAAGACATGATTCTAAAGTTTTCTGTTTATCACTTATCATTTCTTGTGAGACAGTAAATAACTCCTTATGGCTTGTAGCACATTTTAGACAAATCATTGGATACTTGTAAATATCACAGCACAAAGATAATTTTCGAGATAGGGAGATGAAAAATTATGTGATATATTTGCATAACAAGAATTTTAAATTAATGTTTAACTTCTCATTCAGTATCTGGCCAAAAGCTTACATTAAGTGATTTAAGTTAATTTAAGAAATTCTTAAATTAACTGAGCTAGCAAAGATCGCTGAAATTAGCCAGCAAGGCAGCTAGTGAACTAATGTGTGAATCGGAAGAAGAATGAGCAACTAGCCTATAAAAAGCCCGAAAAGCACAGACTGGATACCGTTTAGATTTCACCCGCAGTTTCTATCGCGAGGATCCCTGCCGGTGAATAAGTAGCGTTGCTTTGGAAAAATCAAGAAAAAATGCTACCGGGGATCATTTCAACCTGCTCCCATCAAACGCCGCAATATTGCCTCCAGACGTGCCGCTTCACACCCACAGCCTTAATAGGATGAAGTCAAGCGAGACCAAAGTCAAGCGAGACCGACGCCCAGCATCCTCCCTGACGGGAATGACCATGTCAGAGGATGCTGACAAAATTTGACAATATCATGAATAATTCCGCCCATTTATTGATTTATTATTATCATTATTATTTATTATTATGATTTGACAAGTTAATATTTGTAAACTTAATTTATTTACTCAAGGGATTGAAACATTAGAGCTCATGGGACTAGATAAGTGAACCTTTTAATACTATGTAATATGTTTTTTCAGGATTCTATTTGTGTATTCTGTTTTTAATTTGCGTCACATTTACTTGTCTACTTGCACTGTGTAGTGTCTTTGCATCTTGCTTGTTTTGCAATACATTTATGCTCATCTGTGCTTTATACATGTGTGCTGCTGTATGCACAAGAGTTTCCCTCTGGTAACAATCAAGTTAATCTCATCTAATTTAATCTAATCTAAGTTAAAATAGCCTAATTGAACTGCAGCACCCATTATGCAAGATATTAATAGCATTTAAAAAGCATTCAAAACAAACAACCTGATTTTTTTTTAATAAATGCATGCTCACTTTGTATCGAATGCTATGTGACGGAAGTCAAGGAATAAGATATAACCTTCATAACGCCAATACTGACGACTGAAGGACACAAGGGGACTATGACGTCATGAATTAACTGGGAAGGGGCGTTCATCCGGGACTTAGCGACGGCTCACCACGTGACCCCCTGAATAACAGCAAACATGGCGGAGGTAAGGAGAGAACTGCTAGCAGGCTAGCTAGCTAACTCAATGTTTTTACCAATAGCCTGCTGCACACAAAAATGAGTTCGGGGAACGGGAAATATCTGTGATGTAATTTTATTAATTTTCGCGTTCACCTTAGTGTGTTTTAATTAAGACTTAAACTTTTCCATACGTTGCATTTTATTTGTTAGCCATTCTTAAACTTAAATGAACCATCCGTGCAGATTGCTAACTAGCTAAATGCCACTATCGTCACGTTGTTTATTGTATTTAAAAATTAATTGCGGGGGGGTTTGATTATTTTATGGTATGTGGTAGTCACCAGACACATCTTGCTCAGTTTTCCGCTTTTTAGTACTTCGAAGGGATTGCTTTTGGAGGCTAACGTTAGGTAGTCGAATTTAGGCGCGCTTTTTGAGTTTAACTCCTACTTTTTTATCAACTTGGCCCGCTGTGGTTTCACGGTGTTCAGGGTACGCGATTCTTTCGGTGTACGAGTAGTATTATATTTTAACATTTCCGTAGTATGGATGAAGAATCTGATTGATTTCTGTGTCGCAGAACTGTGTAATCTGCGATATGTGCTCCTATCATAACTGTGCTGGGCTTGATGTCGCTTAATAATCACCAGCTCGTTCTTTTTGCGCTTTTTAAGATGAAATTTAATTGGTTTGGGTGACTTTGTATTATAACTTTCCGAAGGATGCACACCTTAATAAAGCCGCTTAAACATTTGGATATAGATTCAGGTTTCTGGCAATACTAATAGTAGCCTTATATACGTAGCAAGTTATTTACGGACTGTTATGTGATTCATTGCAAGGAGTCTTGATCAAAGGGCGATTCGTGTCCATTTCACTGGAATCGTCATTTTTTTGACTAAACCTATTTTGAAATTTGTTTCAGTATTGATAAAATATCTCAATTTTCTGACGTCTGGCAATGAAACGTTAACTTTACAAAAATTTGACAAGTGCGACAACAATAGTTTTGTACAGTATACGAAAAATAAAATTGTAAAAAGAAAAAACTAAACTCCCTTGTCATTCGATTTTGTTGGCCAAAGATATCTATACTGTTTTTCTAAAAACAATCCTCAGTGTCAGAAATAAATCTTGAACAATATTTGTAAACTTAATTTATTTACTCAAGGGATTGAAACATTAGAGCTCATGGGACTAGATAAGTGAACCTTTTAAAGCGCAAAGCCTTGGGGTGTGAATTAACTGAAGATGAACTGACACTCTTACAGAGAGAAACAGCTATTAAATGAACATCATTATATAAGATGCTTTAATTAATTCAGACCCAAATTATTGTGTTCTGATGATGGTTTCAAAGCATACTAGGGGCAGACCATGAAAAGCTTGTTCAAAGGCATTGCTTAACAACAGGTATTTTATGTTTTACGATACATAATTCTTTGTTTTATTTTTTAAATGAATGGCGTTTTATTTTTCTTTCAGCCCTCCTTTGGGAGTTCAAGCCCAGCAGGTAATAAATAAGCTTAATTATTTACAGTTTTTCCGTTTTATGGTGCGGTGTTATTCTCCTGACAGTGCAGTGGCTGTGCAGCTATAATATTCTGTCCTGTTTATCAGGAGGTTCTGCTGCCTCAGATGACCAAGAGTTTGATCCCACTGCGGAAATGCTTGTTCACGACTTTGACGATGAGAGGACCTTGGATGAAGAGGAGATGCTGGAGGAAGAAACCAATATTAGCACTGAAATTGATGACCTTGCCCGTGTGAGTAGCGTGTCGCTGCATGCTGAGGTTTGAAATAGCCAGGGGTGGCTCATAACTTGTACGCAAGAAATTACCATTCATCTTAACCATTATATAAAAAGTGCACATTAGCCGCTAAAAGGTTGAAATGCATGGTAATTTCTTATAATTGTACTGCAGATGTGTACTTCTTGTACGTGCATTTGCTCTGTCACACCAAGAAATTGCTGCACATATTATTTTATCTGCCAAATGCGTACTTGCGTACCAGTTATGTGCATCCATGGAAATAGCACAGGAATGTAATTAATCACACTAGGTTTAATGGCTCGGTCAGGCTTGGGAGTCTTGGTATATTAATTTGGTGTTTTGAGTCGTGTTAAAAGTCATTATTTGGATGTGAGTCTGCAGTCTTCTGATTGGCAGTTGTGATGGAAATGTGCTTCTCTTAAACCGTAGGAGGGTGAAATCCCAATTCAGGAGCTATTGAACATGTACGGATATGGGAGCGGCGGGTCGCCTGAGGTGGCCGAGGAAGAGGACGATGAGAGGGAGGAGGAAGCAGAGGAATACGCTGATGACGGGACAGACGAGAACAGCGGAAGCACGGGGGACCTGAACCGGCTCTCGGTCGGTATTCTGGCGCCTTGAGCCCTTAGGGCATTTAAAGCCAGATAATGTGGCACTTTTAACTGTGCGGGTTTGGTGTGTTTGGCTTGTGCAGGGTGAGCGAGCAAAGGACATGTCGGGCCAGGAGGATGAGACCCAGTCTTCGAATGGCGAACGGACCCCATTTGTCTCCTCGCATGCGGAGCTGATCCGTCCACGGAGGTGCAAGTACTTCGAAAGTATGTGGCTATTCCCCACAGGACTCTTGTGGGAGGTGGTGGGTCCAGTCAGTCTGATAGGGCAGCTATTTGCGTGGAAGTGGACATCGGAGTGTCTAGCAATCTGTTTGCATTTTCTAATTAATTAAAACATACCAAAGGTGTGTAGATGCTGAGACATAATTTGAAGTCAGCGACGCGATAAATTTGCATTCACATAAAAAATGCATCGCTTGATGCTTTCTTTCGCATTGCATAAATGCAGTATAATTATCGGCACATGCACTGACTGCGAAACACTGTCACTTCCAGGCAATGAAGACGAATCGGAGGATGACGAAGATTACGTTCCCTCTGAGGACTGGAAAAAGGTACATTTTATTAAGAAGCTGAGATTTTTAAATGATGTCCTCAGGGGATGTGTTTGTAAAATGGTTTGAAATGCTGTGTCTCTCAGGAGATCATGGTAGGATCCATGTACCAGGCTGAAACACCTTCTGGGCTTTGCAAATATAAAGACAATGAGAAAGGTGAGGTCCGGAGTAGACCAGGAAATTCCCCTGGGTGCTTCTTAACTGTGGTCTGTTCTCCTTGCCGGTGGATGTGCCAACATCATTTTCTTTCCACAGTTTACGAAAATGAAGACCAGCTGCTTTGGGACCCACAGTCCCTCCCTGAGAACAAAGTGGTGGAGTTTCTGGCAGAAGCCTCCAAGCGTACCGGCGAGGAGAAGGGGGTGGACGCCATTCCGGAAGGATCCCACATCAAGGACAATGAGCAGGTCCATTGAGGAGCATTACTTTGAGATGGATGCCCCAGATGGAATGGGGGATGCAAATATGAATTTTGTTTTGAGCCAAATAATGTATCAACAAAAACATGATTTATAACGTCGCGAATGTTTTACTCAAAAAATCTGATGCAAATATTGTAGAGAGTATATATTGGAAAATGAGTTGGGTGGATCTTTTTCTAATCTGCAGACTGAAGTATTCTGTGTTTAATCATTCAGTCTTTTCCTGAGAAACGTTGGCCAGGATCCTTTCTCAGCTTTGTGTTGATCTCTGGTGCTTGATAGTAAAGTTGCCTTTTTTCCCAGCTGCTGATTGATCTCTGACTCACCTTTGACGCTCTTCCTTTCAGGCCCTTTATGAACTGGTGAAATGCAATTTTGATACAGATGAAGCGTTAAGGCAACTGCGGTTCAACGTAAAAGCTGCCAGAGGTGAGTTACCGTTACGCATTTTCATTTAATTTCTTTACTTTTTTGAACACCAGTGCTAACTGTGGGTGCTTTTTCACTGTACCAGGTTTTGGTACTTTCCCTTTTCCGCTGACGTCCAGTAAAGTACCAGTACCAAAAGTTCCATTACCCAAAGTAACAAACCAGTTGGGGTACTTCTCTGGTACTTTGATAGTTTAGGGTGGGAATTGCAAACATGTTCGTTGTCGATTGGTTATGCGAATATCCTGCCTCTGAAACACAATACAGCCGCCATCTTAAAAAATGGTACAAGCTCAGAAAACAACAATAAATGAAGTTAAAAATAAAATTATAATAATAATGTTTGTGGGGACAAATGAAGAGGCTCAAGCTTTGAGATCTGGTCTGAAGAACCTCATGATCTGGATGGCATGAAAAAGAAGTAAAGTATCTGCTGTAATATACTAGGGCTGCGTGATATTGAGAAAAGAATTAAAATATTGCCATGTGAAAAGCAAAAAAAAAAACCAGTTCAAAATAAATTTCACTCAAACTAGTCTAGGAGTGATTTAAACAGCAAGAATGAAAATGATTATGACTGTATGGGAAAGTGCATGCAGCAGTCATGCAAAAGCAGCAACGGTAAAATTTTAATTGATTCTGGAAATAAATGTGTAATAGATGAGCTTGAAAAGGAAGAATCGTTGAAATTTTAATGCTTGCTAAATTTTATTTCTACACGGACGTAATGTATGATAGAGTGAAAATGTTTTAGCGAAACTTAAATCCTCCTGTGCTCTAATACCCAGAGAGACATGAAAAAGTCTGATCTCAGCCCAGCTGACTGTCAAGGTCCTTGTGATGTGAGACTCGCATGTGCGTAACATACAATCTTGGAATGAATTTTGCACATCACCCAGCCCTCTAATATACTATAGTCATTTTTCACATTCAGTACAAAATAGACCACCTCACGTTGTGATGTCATTTAGTGCCAGTATCAGTTTTTACATCAGTGGAAAACCTTGAAGTACCGTACCTTTTAGAAGTACTGAAAGTATGGTAGCTGGTGCAGTGGAAAAGTGCCCTGAATTACATGGTACTGTGTATGGTGAGCAGTTTTGAAGCCTGGTTTGCTGACATAAGTAGTTTAGCTGCCCCTTTTCTCTAAGGGGACTTAGGACTTATGTTTGCTCTAGCAGTTTGAGTGCTGCTGCAGGTTTCCTTACGGAACTTGACCCAGTGACTCTCAGCCTGTGCCCTTAACCATCAGAATTGTCCTTAAAAATTACCCATCTAGGCCTTCAAAGGTTTAACATGTTCCTCTACTGCAGAAGAACTGTCAGTTTGGACTGAGGAAGAGTGTCGGAATTTTGAACAAGGATTAAGAGCTTACGGGAAGGATTTTCATTTAATACAAGCAAACAAGGTAAGGGGAGTTTTGCTTTGATTTGATAAAATTAGAAAATATGTACGCAACCATAACTTCTAACAGCTGAGCAGTTTATGTTCCTTCACTGAGCTCTAGGTAAAATTTGAGGGTTTCTTTACTCCTGACCTGTTCTGTTCAGTTTTTTATTTACCATTTTTTTAATCGCTAGTCTGTTTCTGTACATAGAAGTGAGAAAATTAGATCTCTGAAATGCCTGCATTCGAATTTCATAGTCTATGCTTAAATCGCTGATTGTTAGATTAAAGCCGCGCTTAATTTTACGCTACATTGGATTGTTTTCTTGAAATTTCTAGCTGGAAAACTGTCTGAAGTCTGATGTTTGACAAAGTTTGAATAGATGAGAGAACCTGTAATTTAATCATTGAAACAGTGATTAGATGTCAGCCCTGTTTTACCCACAGTGAGTTGTTGGACAGTTGTTTGCTGCCCCCACTAACTGCTGTACTCAAAGTCAAGTATTAAGACTGTTTTCATTTAGCTTTAATAATAATTTAAATTTTATTGAACTGTTTTGTTAAAAAAAAAAAATTGTAAAGTGTGGATTGTCAATTTGTAAATTGCTTAATTCTCTGACTGAATCATATGTGAATATCTGTGCAATGTAATGCCTGTACTGTTGTTGTTGTTTTCTGTTTGTTTGTAGATATGTAATGCAACAAATTGCATTTTTTTAGGTGAGAACTAGGTCTGTTGGAGAATGTGTGGCCTTTTATTACATGTGGAAGAAATCTGAGCGTTATGATTTCTTTGCACAGCAAACCAGACTTGGCAAAAGGAAATACACTCTTCACCCGGGTGTTACGTAAGTAGCTGTATTGGATGATTAAAAAAAACTTGTTGGGAGTGATCCATCATTTTTCCATTGAATAATTAGAGTTTTTTTTAATGACTTAAGATTGGAAGTGGTTCCGTTGTTAATCATTTAATAATGTAGGAATCGTGATTTTTGTGTGCTTGTCAGTTTGTGGGATTAGAAGGAAAAACGCAAATAGCAACCTTTCGTAGCTGCTATTATTGAATGCCAAGGTATTTAATTACTATATTTTATTTACTATAAAAAGCATTTTTTTTAAGCAGCCTTTTTAAAACTACAGTATATTGTATTGCTGTTTTGTGAAATAAACTTCATATATCAGTTTATGTATCAGAAAAAAATCTGCATTGTTTGCCAGAGAAGAATGTATTTCGTTTGACTAATCATGGCATCGCACCTTTTTATTTTAACCTATGCAATCTAAATATAAGATTGTGCTACCTTAATAGGCCCACGACTAAAAATGTAGCCCTTTCTGTTACATAAGCGTCCGTGACCTACCTACCTTGCTAGCTTTATAAGTAGCTAAGTGCGGTGCTTTGTGGGCGGCGTGTGGAAGCGCTGTGTGGATCGTGACGACTCCCCCTGCTGTTTGCAGGGATTACATGGAGCGGCTGCTGGACGAGACCGAGAGTACGGCTTCCAGTTACGCCGCCTCTCCCCCTCAGGCCTCGTCCACCTCGGACCGAGACGACAGCTGCCTCCAAAACGGTCAGTCAGAGCCTCCCGTAGGGCCGTACCACCGACAGATATCCACGGCGTGGGTGTAACTTGTGTTTTTTTGTTTTGTCCTGGTCGTAGGTACGAGTCATGAGACCGGAGATGACCGGAGCGGCGGTCCAGACGAGGTCAGGGACGAGGAGGCACAGAGGAACGGCCCCACCCACGGCCAAGAACATTGCTCCTCGGACAAAGACACTAACGGCTGCAGCAGTGAGGACTCTCAGAACCACAGCAAATCTGGGTTTGAGGAGAACCACCGTGCCAGCTCCTATGAGGATGCTGGGCCCGAGAACCCTCTCAAAAAACGCAGAATGGACAGCAGCTCCCAGGGGGGCCCTGATCCCATCAAGAGCAAGGCTGAGGATCACTGATGCTTATGCACAGGGTGCCCTCTAGGGCCAGGAGTTTGACAGAGCCTCCTGCATGCCAGGGGTTCACCAGCAAATTGGGGAAGACTGTATGCAGCCTCTGCAGTCTTTTGTATTCCAGAGTACAAATCCTTAAAAATTAGGAAGGTTTTTTTTTTTCCTTCCTCCTCACTCCTTTTAAGAGACCTTTCAGAAATTTAGAGGTGCGTTTGTATTACAGATCGTCGACTGATATTTTTTTATGCAAGAGATATTTATATATTTTGATTAACGGTGGAAGTTTCAGTCTTTCAGGAGCTGGTGAGTGTTTTGACAACAGTTGTAACTTGCAGTACGCAAGGGGTACCTAAGCTTTATAAGCACACGATATTGCACTTTCATTTAGTTTTGTACAAGACTCTTTGCACCATGAGTACATCATTAAATCAAATGAAACTGACTTTGAAGCCTTACACAAGTCCACTCGTTTCAGTAGGAAAAAATGAACCAATGGGTTTATATGCTAATGACATCAGTGATGTCCTGTATATTACGTGTGTTATGGGGGCAGATTGATTCATATTTCCCGATACTTAGTGTTTTTTTTAACTATGTATTCTTTCATATATCAAGGTAGATTTTTCTGATCTTATATAGTTTTTACTTTTATGTAGTTTCTTGTTTTTTTTTACGCTGCAGACTAGCATTTCCATGTTAAAACAGACGTTTAAATGTTTTATAGAGTTTTTCTCTTTTTTTTTTCTGGTGAGCATTTTGGACTGAACCTTGAGCAACCACCTAACTGCATGAATTAACTGCAGTCCATGAAGAAAGTGACTCGGTGCGATTTGTTTATTATTTGTAATCATAGAACTTAATATTCAATGTAGAACTATTTTCTGTTTTAACTGAATTAAGAACTGCCTCACATAGATGTTTGGGGGGTGTAATGGCTTTATCCAAAGCGTTTTTTGTCTGCTTAATGTTTTGTTAATGAAAAGGCCAGTCTTATGTGGTGAAGTTTTCTTTCAGAACCTTTAAAGTTCTAACTGGGCGAAGAGTTGTATCATTTTCTTAGCTATTGAAAAAAATCGGTTTGTGTGTTAGGTATTGTTCTTGAGTGTAATTTACCGATAATCAAGTTTGTTGATATTGTACCGTTTACCACTAGCAAAACCTACCGGACCACCAGATCACCCTGATGTATTGTAACATAGTACTAGCTAGCTTTCAGTCACCAGTCATCCAGTGTGTCAGACTAGTCTAAAACCAAAATGGAAAAAAATAACACGACCACCCAGGTGGTTGAAGTAAACATGGGGGCATTGGAATGAGTAAATTGCCCTTTGAAGGTGAGTACATAAAAATGTATAAATATTGCCCCTCTTACTGCATTGAGAATCCTTGAGCAAACACCGTTTCATAGGTCACTCAATCACAAAACAAACCATTTTACTGCCAGATGTTCAACACGTTTAGCATTACTGTTTTGTTCTCATCCCATGTTGAATATTTATATTATCCTTTTGTAATTACTAAAGAATAAAATTGAACCTAATTCTTTACGGCCTGTGTTTTCCTTTGATCTCTGTTCAGCTCTTTTGATCTAACAGCGTAGGCAGAAGGATGGTGGTGTTTTTGTGTGTTTTCTTTTATTTTTTTGATTGCTATGTTGTGCTAACCTAGTTTTTAGTTCCTGCCTGTCCTACATAGATCTGGCTGCAGTTCCAGTAGATAAGTTCATTAGTGATGTTTTTGACGGTGTCTGATGCCCTTTGACAGAATCTGTTGATTTTCTTTATAATTTAAATGTCCTGGTTCCTGTTTTTGAATGGTGTTCAGCAGATATAGTTTGATTTTTGACTAGGTGGTGCTTCATGTTTTTCATTCTAGTCTGTTTTGGTCTTAGTTGGTTTCTTTCATTTCCTTCTAGACTTATTCACCTCTAGCCGTGTTTACACTGTCAGTGTCTTTTAAAGAGGATGGGAGTTTGAGCTGCTGTGTACAGAAAGTTCTTCTTACGAACCTTTGTTTTGTGGATAGGGGGTTTAGGAAATAGTCACTGTACTCTGCTATTCCATATGCCCTTTATTCACAGTGCTTGCCTGTATTTTTAGGTGCCTGTATCTTGTGCTGTGGAAGACTTTTAGAGCTATGGGATGAAGGACATCGTTCTTCCGATGTTCGTTAATTCCTGACCCTAACTAGTGTTGGGCAATATAATGGCAATTTATCATAACCAGTTGCAATTGTATTCACAATAAGTGTTTCACAGTTACTGCAAGAATCACGATAGAGCACCTCTCAATTGAGCTTTTCTCACCAGTTTACTAACTCAGTATAAAAACAAACTTTATATGCCATCAGACTGTTAAAAATATTGCACTTGTCAACACGGTCCATAGACAGACAGGTTACATTGTTGAATAAACTTTTATCTATTGTTTTTATTTATTAAACTGAGTTCAGAAGTACAGTTAATTTGTAATTAACTTTAGTATAAAAAATAAAGTACTTTTCCTACTTCATTTACTACAGTATTTTACTTGGTTGACAAGTGAAAAGCAAGCCTGCATTCGCTATTTAAAGTGATGTGTGGCGATTTCTTATAACATAGATGCGTAATTTATTAAAATACTTTTCAGTGGTTAATTAGCATTACTACATGCAGTCTAATTTGGCTGATTTGTAAAGAAGCAAATGAAATCATGACCTCTATTGTGGATTGTGATTCTAACCAAACTGTAATACTGTAATATGACATCTTGGTCATACTGCCCAACACTAACCCTAAAAACTACCTAACTTAACAGCTTTGATGCCTGAAATGTGTGCACAAATCCAGTTACACAAATGCTGAATTGTTTTCTCACTGACAGCAAAAAATATTGGTTACTACCCTACCAAATAGATAAAGGTAACAGATCACAGTGTCCTGTTTAGGCAAAATGTTCCTTTTTCACTTGGTTGTTACTCGCATCTTTAATTAAATAAGGTGTGTAACAACAGTGTTAGGACAGTCTGTGTGCGTAGTTATTGTGTTTCCTGACTGCCCTACATAGATCTGGCTGCATCTCCAGCTGATAATTGCATGAATGTGGTGGTTTGTGTTTTCTGTTGTACTTCGATTGTATCTGATGATGGTTAGTGCTTTGCGTAAATGTGGTGGTTTGTGTTTTCAGTTATACTGCGATTATATCTGTTGATTTATAGTGGTCTTTTAAATTAAAATGTTTGGGTCCCTGTTTTGGAGCAGCGTTCAGTGGTTTTAGTTTGCTTTTGACCAAGTTGTACTTTACATTTTCTTGTAGGTTGATTTGGTGTTATAATTTGTCATTCGGTTTCTGTTTGATGGTTTACATTTCCTGCTTATTCAGCTTTTCATCCTTTCTCTAATGGCTCTTAATCCTACTGTCCTTTTTTCAGCAGATGGCTGTTTCAGCTGGGGAATAGTGTGTCACGGCCTGTGGAAGACCTCTGGTTAGACCATTGGGATGAAGGACACGCTTCTTCTGATGTATTCCCTAATTTGTTCAAGATTGTTCTTCAATTGGTAACTGGGTTCCCGTGATCGTTTTTCGGCGAGGAACCTTGTGTAAAGTTTCTTTAAATGAATCCTAATTCTAGCTGTAAACATAAACCTACTCCTGAAACTAATTATAGTACGAACCATAAATCTAACCCTAACCTTAATTCCAGTTATAACCCTTATTCTAACACTGGCCCTAGGCACAACTGTAACTGCACCCATAACCAAAGACATAATCCTGATCCCAATTCTAACCCTAGCTGTAACCCTAACCTGACTGACCTTAATCCCAACTTGAATACTAACCATAGTCACAGACTAAACCTTATACCAAGTCCTAACACTATTTACAAACTAAACCTTAACTGTAACCCCAACGCAAGCCTACACCTGTGGCCTGTACTACGAAGCAGGGTTACTGACTTATCAGGATAACTTCGCGATTAACCCGTACTTTGAAAGGTGGTTAAATTTCACTCGAGGCATGCTGCTATGGCAATTTATGCCAAGTTTCAAACCTGCTCCAAGCAGTTTATGTTCTTGGTTAAGTCTGGGTTTCTGTGTAAGCCAGCCCTATTTGAGCACCGCCCCTCCAACTACAATTTCTCCGAAGACAGTGCCAGCATACCTGGATGATCCATACGACACTGGCATGCGAGTCGTGAGGGGCTCTCTCTGCAGGGCAAGGCTTTTAAAAGACTGCCAGAATCCGCTTGCATACCCGCACGATATTCTCTATGAAAAGTACAGATTCTCATCTGAGGGAATTCGTCATGTGTTGGATGCATTTGTGGTTTTCCCTGGTCATGTAAGGGCTCTGCAGAATAAAGAAGGGTTTCATGCAATCGCAGGTAAATCGCGGCGTTAAAATATTTTCATTAGGTCATGGCTTTTACTGAACACAGTTTCTCATAGGATTCCCGAGGGTCACAGGAATCGTCGATTGCACACACGTCCCAATTAGTGCACCCCCGGGAGAGCATGAGGGCGATTATGTGAATCGCAAATCTTTTCACAGCATCAATGTACAGGTATTTTTCTCATAATATGCTTTTACTGTAGATGTGATACATGGGCTAGTGACTACATGTCTACCTTAGGTTCACCTTCACTTACTGGAGTCACATAAAGTGGTGATTTGGAATTTGTTAGCTTCCTCTGTAACATATATTTCTTATGACTGATCTATTTTGATAGTACTGCACTTTAAGGAAAAATCTGACAGGTTCCTAGTCGTTTTCTCACCACCTATACATACGCCTGTCTTGTCTTGTAAATCATTTGTTTGTTAAACAATGGCTCACCTTCTATTAAGTGTCAGACACCTTTATCTTAGCGGTAAAACACAGAAACACACTATTAAGTGGAGGCTAGACACAGCAAATCTTTCATAATGAGTAGAAATATAAATACATCACCCTTCCACTTGATGATGTTTTTATACCTCATCTTGACTTGCTGCCACACAGGCTTTCCACTACTATTGCATTTGACATCGGATCAGTTAAGTTATTGTTACTCAATGTTAACATCACAGTAATTGAACTTTAGGGAGCATTACATTACTTAACAGCAATAATAGGCTTACTTCTGAATTGTCACATCTGTGAGCCTCTGTATTTATTAACAGTATTTCAGTTCTTTTCAGACATTAAATTTTTACTAAAACCTTGCATTATGCACTTAGCATACTCAAGGCAGAGTTCACGAGACATTTTTATGAATTGAAATAGGATAAGAAAATAAAAAACTTAAGCAAATAAACTTCTGTGTAACGCTCCTGAGCCATAGAAGGAGCCAACGCCCCTACATTGCAACATTTTTTCGTAGCAAGCTCTGTCCTTCAAAATATTAATACTTAAACTGAAACTACACTGCCTAGTCAAAAAAGTCGTCATTTGAATTTATGTCAGCAAATACTTCAGGGCCAATGACTGGATCATTATTACAGCTCAGCCATGTTATGCAGCAATGAAGTAAAGTCAACTGAGTACCTGAATCTCCTGAATGACCAGGTTACACCTCCATCCATCATCAGTGGGTTTTTTTCTTCCCTGTTGGCATGGACATATTCCAGGACAAGAATGCCAAGATTCACTGGGTTCAAATTGTCAAAGAGTGGTTCAGGGAGCATGAGGAATCATTTTCACGCACGACTTGGTCACCACAGAGTTGTGACCCTAACCTCATTGAAGGTCTTTGGGATGTGCTGAAGGAGGCTTTATGGAGGTTCAACCCACTTGTCAATACAGGATCTCGATGAGGAATGAATGCAAATGTGGATGAAAATAAAGGGTGAGATGTTGCCTGTGGAAACAATGTCGTGACGATTGTGCGCCATAAAGAGAGCTAACGCTGGTCCAACAAAAAGTTGAAATGGTGACTTTTTTATTTTTTCACCAGACAGAGTATAACACACAAACTGAATAGGTATACATCTCTATACTCCGATGCCATAAATTTAAGTTTGTGCTACTTTTTTCCCAGGCTAATGAATGATTGAGGTGTGCTTGCATCACAGAACAGACTGTCTGTGTGGTTTCAGATTTCGAATGGTACCCTAACCCCAACCATACATATAACCTCTGCTGACCAGCATGTGTGCAGAGCTCCTCTTACACAAATAAATGCCAAACTGTTTCCCCATTGTCAGCAAAAAACTCACAGTAAGAATTTCCTCCCTGATAAAGCGATAAGGGTAACAGAACGCGTTCTATCCTGATCTGGATGACGATAAGACCACTATCCTCTTTAGGTAAGAGAGGTTTCTTTTTCCTTTTGTTACAACTAGCATGTTTAAAAAAAGTGTGTAATATAGAAGTGTTATAAAAGTTAGTGTAGTATTGAAAACAATTGTTTTTATTTTTTCATGCCTTGATACCCTTGCTCTGATATAAGTGGCATGGTGATGTTAGTTAATGTGAATTATGAGCATGTTATTGTGTAGTTGTTGCATTTTTGATGGGTCTGGCTTCAAACACACTTTATCACTTGTCTGAAAGGAGTAATGTACAAGGAGACCGTAGCTCACTGGATTTCCATCCATCTTCCATATCCACTTAACATCTTCCATACCTGAACAAGCTCATACTGGGACCTGCAGCCACAAGGCATGGAATAACAGGACAGGGTGCAAACTCCTCGCAGGGCACCCTCACACGCACAATCTGGCAACTCAGCATGCTTTTGGTCTGTGAAGGAAACCCCAGAACAACACAGGGAGAACATGCACACAGATGGAGTCAGGAAAGAGAGTCAAAGATGCCATTGCAGTCGACAAAAGAAAACAACACAGACAGTACCAGTAATTGTTTCTTTAAGCGTGGGACTTTTACTTTGACACCCTGGGACACATCTGTGGAAATACCCACTGAATGAACCATGTTTGGCTGGAGGCGGTAGTATCCCAAGGTGCGCCCAGTGCTGCGGCTTAAATGCGGGGGTTTCCAGCACCCCGGGTCGGAATCGGCCCGATAACTGATATCTGAACTGGAGGCAGCCTATATATAGTGCGAAAAAGTTGATATTGTATCAAGAACTGAAAATGAACGGTAAACGTGTCCACGTGATTCTCAGTGGCTTTTGAGACATTATGGTTAAGCTAGATCTTAAGTCTTTGAACTTCCCCAGCCAACACTCATTTTTCCAAAAACAAAGACTGGTTGGGGTAAGAGCACGTCAGCGCAGAGCTGAAAGAATCTACTAAGGAAGGACTGAAAACATATATATAGGCCTATGTGAAATTTTTGAATCTTTGTAAGGTAATTTTCTCTATTCTACAGGGTGCTTTCTAGCAAAATAAAGAGATAATCCACTTTCTATTTTAGGATGCCAGTTCATGACAGGGAACGTACACAATCATACCCACACGCGATTCATTGGCAGTAAGTATCCTCATGTTGTTACACATGGTGATCAAACTTACACAGCACAGAGAGAACATGCAGACTCCACACAAAGCAGATGCGGGATTTGACCCCACAACCTTTGAGGTGTGAATTGGTGCCACCTATGAACAAATATATTTTTTATTATACGAAATGTATTTTTAAATATTTTTTAAAACTTTTAAATCATAGATAGACAGACAGACAGATTTCACCATTGGGTACTTAAACAACTTACCTCCACTTACCCTAGGGACTGGATGAAAGTGTCTACTAAGTAAAGTGTAAAAGTGTTACATTTTTTAAATTAATAAATATTTTTATAAATAGAGTTTTAAAATACCACTTTACATGCCGTCAGGCTGGTGCGCAGTGTGTATGGTAACACTAAGGCATACGGAGTGGTTCTCAAACTGAGCGGCACGATCTGAGCAGGTTGCGGAACAGAAATGAATATCATACACAGTACCCCTCCCCACTTGACTAAATTTAATGCTGTCAACTCCCCTGAATCGGGAAGGAGGAGCGTGACAGGTATATACTGGAAGGATGTGTGACTTGCTGAATTGAGGTCACAAGACCACAGTGTTAACAGTTTGGTTGCTGCACTTCTTTGATATGTTCATTATTTTCATACTTGATATAATCAGTGCCTCACAGCAAGAAGGTCCTGGGTTCTGTCCTGGGTTCGGTCCCAGGTCCTTTCTGTGTGGAGCTCGCATGCTCTCCCCGTGTTCGCGTGGGTTTTCACTGGGGGCTCCGGTTTCCTCCCGCGGTCCAAAAGTGTGCAGGGTAGGTTGATTGGTGAGTCTAAGTTGGCCCTGTGAGTGTGTGTGTAGGGGCGGCATGGTGGTGCAGTGGTTAGCACTGTTGCCTCACACCTCTGGGACTCGGGTTCGAGTCTCCGCCTGGGTCACGTG
>JAODJX010000035.1:16104593-16114717 GCA_026776945.1 Isichthys henryi | reverse complement strand
ATAAAAAAAAAATAAAAAAAAAAACAAAAATGAACCAAAGATGGACAACATTCCAATCCATGAGTTCGGAAGTCTGGAAGTGGATGATGTCTTTTATGGAATAGTTCAATTTGTGCAGGAACGTTACTGGTGTAGTTGGTGCACTGAAAACCACACTACAGTAAAAACTAACCCTTTTCCCAATAAAAACTTGAAATCACACACAGTCATTTCGCAAAGCGATTCATTCCCCCATAGCCCGTCATTTCCCTCGCCCACCACAAAGATAGTCATTTAGATAGATTAGAGGGGCACCTAAGGAGATGTATACAAGCACATTGCAGAGCCAGATATAACTGAAGTGTACATAACATAGTGATGCCTTCCTTTAGTTTCATACTGATTGAAATAAAAAATAAGTGGGTATCTATGAAAACGTCAACACAAGACATTTATCCTTTTCAATACTATAAAAAACAATTAATCAGAAAATCCAAACCAGCTTTCGGTACAGCAATAAACATCACTACAAGGCTTGTTTTTCAGCAAGTGTGGGGGTTGTACGTGTAATGGAATGAAATACTTCATGGATTTGCTAAGAAGAGGTGAGCCGTGAAGCACTGCTCACATGCAGCGCCCAGGGGCTGCGTGGTCTTTATGACATAGATTCATTTAGTTGTTTGCAGAACTTGAATTGTTTAATAATAATCAAAGAAGCATTGCTGTGCTCCATCCGCTGTGTTTTTCTTCATTCTGTAGTTTTGAAACGTTAATCTTTGGCATTTTGTCATTTGAGCAAACAAACAGCAGGTGAATCTAGCATTACTCGTTGCGAATATTTATTTTCAGTTTTGTAACGGAAGAACAAATCCAGAAACCGATGCCCTAAATACAACAGGGAACAATTCATCCAATTCATAGTGATAAGATGCAGCTAAAAATATATTTTTGAATGGCAGGTTTCATTTAATTGATGATGTCACGCATCTCTTGCACAAAGGCGCCGTGACGTTTGTTTCCATTTTGTTAACTAATTTAGTTCAGTCAGTGAACTCTGTTAGGAAAGGGTAGTTCTGTTAAAAAGTGCGGTTACCGTGGAACAGCCTTTACCAACTGTGTGAAACAAACAAACAAACAAAAATAGGCACGACAAACCCTTTCCCTTTTGAAATTGGTCTCGTGAAACATGCCCCCTCACTGCTGAGAGACTCTTAGTAAGTGCAAGGCAGGGTGGGAGTAGAGTTAAATAAACCCCACCTCCACCGCCGCGTATATAGTTACAGAAAACCCGCGTACATGGCAAAAACCGAACGTAACGTTTCATTATAAGGATAAACCCCAAATCAATATTTCGCTTACTATTGTTTACAGTCAATGTTAATTTCTGCTTTTCATAACCTGAAGTGATCTGGGGTGTGCTCTTCGTGATCACTGGTGCAAGCCCCGGTAAAGAGGGAAGCGAGAATAAACGTGCAAGTCGCATCTCCGGCTGAGCCGCACTTCCACCTTCCAGCCGGACTGAAAGCGCAGGGGCTCCTCGCTACCGACGGCACCGTCAGGCGATCGCGCAGCTCATGGCTGGATGAAATCTCATCGTTTCACATCACGAATACGAACAAAACCTAATACTCCATCAGGAAGAACAACCTTCTCGCCTAACGCAATGATAACGTCTTAGAAACAAAACGCTCCTGAAAGGTGAGCGAGCACATTGTCTTTGTTAATCATTTGTTGTTGATCATCTGTTAGTAGTAAAATGGTTTACTACAATATACCTGTGTTGGAAATTCTCTGTTGGCTAAAAATGTCATAATTATATTCAGAATTATTCGATAAAGAAATATATTATTTTTTGGCTTTAATTGTGTACGAGGTATATCAGTAAACAATTCATTAATTCGTTGGCTGAGTACTATTAGGTTGGGAAATGCATGAATTAAGTTCTGTCCAGCAGTATGAATAATACTTCTGTCGGTATGGTACCTTTGGTGAGATCATGTACACTGCGCCCGCCAGTGTCTACTGCAGATGGAGATGATGTGCGAGGTGGATGGTTTTCAGCTTTAAAATACAATCAGAAACTTACTTCGGTTCCTTATCTTTCATTCCTTTGCGCGACAGCAACATGGACTTTAATCAGAACTGGCAAAAGTAAGGAAAACGTACAAACGTACACTGAACCAATGCTTGGCCAGTGGTGTGGTAGTTTCATCAAGTTCATCTGGTTCTGTGGCATACAGACAATAGCAGGTAAATAAAAAATGCATATATATGTGAGTGTGTGTACTGGTGTATATTTCAATTAATAGTGGCTTTATTGATTTTCTATAAGCCTGACTGATTCTTCCCTAAGAGTCGATAATGCCATTAATGCAGTAAATGCCCTAATTAAAAACACTAAGATTAAAAAAATACTTTACGATAGCTTATTAATTTTTTCATTATATCTTTTTTTCCTGATCCTAAATTGAAGCCCAGCGTAATTATGATCACCCACACCACAGTATGTAGCTATAACGCAAAACGAAACTCCGTCCTTTCGGAAGAGCAAATTAAATTTCTAATTTTTCAGATTTAGGTCTAATAACACCGGGACAAAATTAAATAATGAAGAACGTGTCAGAACGTGTATTTGACTGTCAAAAACCCTTTTTTCTGTCGTTTCTAGCACAAAAACCATGCGACGCAGTATCAGAAGTGGGCCCCGTTGTCCAAATGGGCTCGAGCTTTAAGGTTTACTGCGTCTTTCGCAACATCGCAAAACACTGCAAACAATCTATGCATCTGAACAAAATGCAGATATATGACTCCTTTGAGCACAATTCTACTGCAATATTTGTAAATGTAAATAATATAATGGAGAACAGGACATACACTTGCAAGTGTGCATGCTGTACGGATCCTTGTGGACTCGATCTGCAGGTTGGATGTAAGTAAAGAAGTTTAAATGAAATAAAGTTGAAATGGACGATACACAATGTAACCATTTTCTGAATATATAGAATTAAAAATGTAACTTGGATTGTAAAGGGAAGGTATGTCCAAGAGGTGACTAGGCTATCCGAAACTAATCTTAGGATCTGAAACAGGAGAAAATACATAAAATAACATTTTGAGCTGATAGAGAAGCAAGTGCTCAACTTATAGGTGGTTTATTAAGTGTTAGGCAGAGAAAACCGCTGAAAAAAGCGGTGACTGGAAATTGCTACTAAGCATTGCGAGATTACAACCTGAAAAACCCGAACAGCACTATCGTCAGGGCTGGCGTGCTTATGAAACCACATGCATGTAAGAAAGTTACCTTTGCTTGTTTTATAGATCGACCTGACGAACCTCAGAACGTGTCATGTAGCCTGAGCAGAAACGTCGGAAATATCACGTGTACATGGACGACGGGAAGAAAAACATATATTAGAACCATGTCGAAGTTATGGTGGGTATAACCACAAGATGAAATTATTATTGAAAAAGGTGACAATGATAACCAGATGCATTGATTATATTTTTTATTTTTTGCATTTTATTCCGAAGTTTTAACGGCGTGATCTGCTGGGTTTCAGGGTGAAACCGCAGAGCCGGAACGGCAGCGCGCATCCCGCCTCCTTCCCCGGCTTTGGCTCCGCCACTTTCCCGGTCTTAGGTGTTTGGTTGCGTTACTCCGTGTGGGTCAATGTGTCAAACAAACTAGGCACCGTCCTCTCTCCCCCGCTTCATTTCAGCCTCAGTGATATCGGTAGGTGGCAATGAATACGTGTTGACAGAAATGAATACTGTGCTCTCAAATTGTCAAGTGTATATATGTAAATGAGTTTGTATTGATGACCGAAGGGTGGCAGCTGTGAGCTAAGCCGATGTTGAAAAGTGTTAATAAAGTTTTTCTTCTTGACGGTAAAGAGACAGGAGTTTAACGCGTGTGTGTGTCAGTCCTCCATAAAGGTTTATATATTCGGTTTAGTGTAATATTTTACACGCCATAACCGCTGTAGCATGTATTTCTGCTAACCATACGGAACCCGAACGCGATCACCCTGCATTTTACCTATTAATAAGGAGCGTTTATCGGCAATTCACATATCTGCCCGATTTTATTCAGTGGTCGAGTTAAGCAGGTTAAGATTCTTTTTCTAGGATAATTTAAAATAAAAAAGTCACTAAATGACTGCTAGACAAAAACGTTAGTGAGTACTGGAGCCCTCCAAAGAACACGAGTGAGTGTTTGTCTTAATCACAGATATACAAGGATAAATAACACGAATGAAAGAAAGCGTCTATCCTAGAGAGAAGGGGGTCTGTAATTATTGTCCGATGAACCGTATCAGTCTCTCTTAACCATATTAGCATTCGTCTGTCTCTTCTTGTGCGATCAGTGAAGCCCCCACCACCGGACACAGTCTGGCTGACCTGTGCCTCTCGCCAGTGTGTCCTGTACTGGAGCCACGAAGCAGATATACAGCTCCACCAGATCAAGTACAGGCAGCGCCATGGAAACTGGACGATCCATCCCATAATTGTAAGCACCAAGGTGTTTCGATAGAACATGGATAATGCATGGGGCTCTCTTGTTTACTAAAGACTGGCCCAAACTCAAAGTAAAACGAGGAACCGGGTTTACGAAAGTGCAGCTTTTGAGATCCTCATTCCCACGTGTACTTTTTACACCATTAGATACGGTGTATCTATTATCTAATATGGTGTATGGGATATGTACTCCCTGCGTGTTTCTAACAGGACAGTGGGGCTGGGGGCTGGACCATCTCCGATCTGCAGCCCTTCACGGCGTACGACGTCCAGATCAGGAGCAAGTTAAGCTCCAGTCAAGGCCTGTGGAGCGACTGGAGCGGAGTCATAACCGACAGGACTGATGAAGAAGGTTCTTCCCCCTCTTAATGTTAACGGTGTTTAGGAAGCGAACCGCCAGGGGTGGAGAAAATCGAGCAAAAACAATGGTGTTTATTTAATAGGTCTACATCTAGTGGTTTAAATTAAGGGGTGGATCTGCGTGGTATAGATTTATCGCAGGGTTTTTCTTGTTTGTATAACTCGCGTTGTGCAGACGGTCATGTTTGCCGCTGTTCTCTCGCAGCCTGCAAAGATCGCCGCATTAATGACGGTGGCAAATTGCGGTGGCATACATCTCCCCCAGCCAGCACGTGCATCACCCCCAGCGCACGCAGAATCGGCGCTGGTGACACTGGTGATGGCAGAGTAGTGGGAGTGGGGGGTTGAGCCTGACTGACTGCAGCGTGATCGCACCGCCAAGCTCCCCTTTCATTAAAACGTGCATTTCGGCTTGTGTGGGCTGGAATGAAGCTTTGTTTTTACACCTTGCTGCGGGTGATAAAACTAATGTAGTATAGAATTGCATAATTGGTATAACTTATGCATATTTTTTTCTTCTTCAGCTTTTTCTGCTTTTTGTGAATTTTGTTAGAGGCAGAGTGACCTGCGTTGCTAAAAGTCAGTGCTACCCAAACGTGTTTTTCAGCCGTGGGAATAAAGGTCTGCGGCTAGGATGAAGGGGGGTTATGGGGTTTTTTACTCAGAAGGCAGTGGTGTGATTTCAGCATTTCTGTCCGTTGCAGCGCCGATTCGTTTAGACGTCTGGTATATTGAGGAATCTTTCAGTTTTGGAGAGAAATCATTCACTGTGCTTTGGAAGGCAAGTATTTCTCAGTCCGACCTGTCGCATGACTTGCTAATACCTGCAAAACGGTCAGCTGATTTACTTGCTAATTACATGCAGGCGCATATGTCAGCCTGTGGAAAAATGTACAAAGACCATCATAAACACTACTCCAATCGATGTGCAAAAATGTTAATAGAGGTAAAAAAATGCTTTTCACATCTTGGAATGCAGTTACTTAACAGAACAACACAGCTTTTAACAATGAAACTGAAAAATCCAGTGTGGAAAAAATGTAGATTACTTTATTATTGTAACTGAAATATCGACAAGACTCTGCAGAGGGGAAATAGCAAAAAAAAAAAAAAATCAAAAACAAGTGATTTTTATAATGGTAAATGTCAGACACCCTGAGATGCCTTCTGTGGTTCACTCTTTCAGCCCATATAAGTAACAGCTTTGTCACCCATGCGTGATAAGGAAACCAGCAGGAGTTTCAGTGTACCTTCAAAGAAAGAAATGAAGTTCTGCTTAAAAGAAATGAAGAAGTCATCCCCGCCTTGCCCGCCCCCATTACGGACTCACTACATTTTTCTTAGAGACCAGTTTTTCCCAATATGGTCCTTGGAGGGAGCAAAAATGTGAGCTGTCAGGCAGGGAGTTTGGAGGGAGCAAAAATGTGGGCTGTCAGGCAGGGAGTTTGGAGGGAGCAAAATGCTGGTCTAGAGAAACAGCTGTCCAGCTGACCATATTCTTAATTTCAAGTTCTTTATGAATATTATCTATTATCTATAATTACCTTATTTTTGTCACCGTATTTTTGATGTAGCTTGTGAACGCAAAGCTCACGGCAACCAGCTCCTTGCATTTAGATTCATCCTGGGGCACGTTTACAGGAGCTCAACGAATCAGAGGCCAGAGGGAGGATTCTGGGATACAAGCTGGAGGTCCGAGATTTCTCAGCGAGGGGGGTCAGAGAATACATCACCCCCAGCAACCAGACCAGAGTGAGAGTCACCTGTTCCTCCTGCACCATCTCCGTCACTGTCTTCAACTCCAAAGGCCACGCCCCCCCGGCCCTTATTAACATTCCTCAGCATCAAGGTAATGGCTCATTATAATGATGTTACTGGCGCCGCGTTGACGTTTGGCCTTGAATTCGGTCTAACTCATATGAAACTGGGGATAGTGCGTTCCCATGGAAAAACTGTGTGAAGATTTTCTCTGAATACCAGATTAATTGGTCAAGCAAGAATTCTGTATTTCTTTCTGGTTTCAGCCCTCATTTGTGTGTGAGCTTAGCGCCACAGCTCCTGTGGACACTCCCTACACTTAATATAAAGACGTCCTTCATGTAGGAGACACTGAAGCAGCATAGTTTGCTACCAAGTTAGCTAGCTGTGATATTCTGACTTTACTCACGAGCTTTTTTTTTTACTTTTCAAAACTTCTGAGGGGGGGGGGCCCAAAGTCATTTTTTGAGTGGGGTCCCAGGAGTGATAAACCTGGCCCTGAACATCTGCCATCTCCCTCCCCAGCTGACCCCCCCCAGAATGTGGTCTGCCAACCCCTCAGCAATCACAGCATTGCCATCTCCTGGCAGACACCTGCTACTACAGAAACAGTGAAAGGATATTTAGTGCAGTGGTTCACCGCTCATCTACGTGGACAAGACCTCCAGTGGAAAAGGGTGGGACATAATGAGCTCAACACCAGCATAACAGGTGGGCAAGGCAATAAAAAAAACAAGAAATCAATTAAGACATCCAACTACATGACATTTTCCTGAAGCATTACTATAAATCCTGGTCATGTGTTACTGTTTCTGTTACTGACCTTTAACACGTGTCTTAGTTTGTTTGCTAGTGTTGCTACTGAAGGCTGTATGTACAGCCAGGCAATGACAAAGAATTCCGATTCTGATTTTCCCTTTTCACTTGCCTCCAAAGCAAACATTCAGCCATTCGAATGCTACCAGGGTGCCGTGTTTGCCCTGTATGAGCAGGGGTCTGGAAAGCAGGATTTTATAGATGCACATTCCAGGGAATCAGGTATGAGACTAGGTGTATTACTACTTCCAAAAGCACAGATGTTTGAATTTCTTTTCCACTTTAACCCAGTGTATCTTAACTCAGTCTTCAGTGGATAGTCTACGTTTTTGGTCCCGCCCAGTTCCCACAAGCATCGGATGCTGGGCAGGAGCAAAAATCTGGACCGTCTGCTGGTCCCCCAAAAACACAGCTTTAACTTACTGAAAAATTGCTTGGGAGTGACATGCTTTACAACACGCAGCCCCAACACTGGGCCCAACCCCGATCACCAAGGTAACGGGCGACAGGGTGGTCGTGAGCTGGAGCGGAATCCCACTCGAGCACCAGCGAGGCTGTCTGAGGGGCTTCATCATTTACCTGAAGAGAGAGGGAGGGGAGGAGAGTCGACTTGGTGAGGATCCCGCCGTGCCGATGCTTACGAGGCAGTGAGACGCTTCTCAATGTTTGGATGGTTCCCTGTAACACCTAAAGTGGGAAAAGTACTGCCAGTTAATAGGCGGATACAGCCAATGTGCCGAGTCTGCACTGGACAGAAATTACAATCAAAAATCACCTTTCAGTGAGAGAGTCGCTTCTGTTCCAGGTCCAGTAAAGGCCACGAAGAGGATGTTTAGCATCAGTGGGCTGAAACCTGGAGAGTACAGCCTCTTTATGAGCAGCAGGACGGGTGCTGGAGAAGGTCCGAGAGGAGGCTTGGCGGTCTTTCTGATTTCGCAGAGTGAGTACGCATCATGGGTGAAACTACACGTCGCACACGAGTGTGCGTGGGCTGCACTAAGTATGCCGCTACACGTGTAGAAAGTGGTCACGATCTCCCTGGTCACCGTAGACGTGAGGCAGATGTGGATTTGGCATGCATGTGTGGGCGAAGCACAAGCAGAAAGGCTCCATTCTCACAGTCACAGCGGCATTTCTCAAGCTGATTCATGCTCACTAAAGGTTCTGCCTCCGTTCTCTCTTTTCAGATGACACAGAGGGTTTCATTATAATTCTGGTGATTTTACTGTGCTTTCCCCTGCTGACGGTCATTTACCTGTGTCTCACAACATCAGCGAAAAGGTAAACTCCATCACACACATGCCACCATCCTGAAGAGAACGAAAACAGAAGAACGTTGTAAAATGTAAACAACATATTATGTACCCAGCTGTGTTCTGCAGACACGGTCTCTCCTGTACGTGTAGATCAGCCCACCTTGACTAGGTGGATTGGCACAAATGTGAAAATTTGCAAATAACTGGCCCCCCCAACCTTAACCCATGACAGCCTGCCAGGCAAAAAAGTGACATATAAAGTCTATTAATTAGCAATTTCTAAACAAATGTTACTGTCCTGTACATTTTGCATGTCAAATGACTTAAGTTCATATGTAGACCTTTTTTATTTAATACACAAGCCGTCTAAATCATGTCCTTGTATGTACAAAGTTACTACTGGGAGCACTACGTTTTGGACTCATGATTACAAAAGCAAAATTAACGGCACTTAAGTTTATAAGTTACTGATAGAAATGCGAGATTCCACGATCACAGACAGATAACACGTGAATGAGGCTGGTCGCCGAGACAAACATGCAAGGAATTTTTTATATTAAATGCGAAGGTGTTAATGAATCATCTCCACATATGATAGAAAACAAGCTTCCTGAACATTTCACCAAAGAACAAACCTGTGTGATCCTTCCCAGCATCTTCAGAACACAAAGTCAACTAAAACTGTTTCCTAAAACTGCTGACATTCACTCTCAGTTAGGGCACCATCAGCAGCTCCATTTTTGTTACTGAGATAGGAAACCAACCGGAAAGTAATCATACTGGCACTGTGGTTACTATGGTCACCTCACACTCGGGTTATTCCCGGCCTTGTGTCCGTTGTGGTGGGCTGGTCTCGAAGCCCCTGCATGCTGGCATATGAAAAGCGATATAGAAGATGAATAAATGAATAATGTAAAGCAGTGTTTCCCAATCCAGTCCTCGGGGACCCACAGACGGTCCATGTTTTTGCTCCCCACCAGACAATCCACATTTTTCTGCGTCTCAGCTCTTTGAGGGAGTAAAATCATGGACCGACTGTGGGTCCCTCAGGACCGGATTGGGAAACTCTGGTGTAAAGAATAAGACGTCGCATTGCCAGAGCCTGTCCAGAAGAGTATAACACTGAACTTTATACTAAATGCTTGAGTTGTGTAGAAGTTAAACGTCCTCTACTTTCAGTGTTACGAAAACCTTGTTTCATTTTTCAGACTTCTGCCCAAGTCTGTGCCAGATCCAGCCAACAGCAAATGGGCTAAGGAGTGCACAGCCACTAAGGTACTGTCAGAACCAGAAAACGCTTAAACGCTTCAGCTCCGCTGATGACAAAACAGCTACGGTTATTTCATCCTTCATTAGATTGTTTCCATTCATCCATCCATTTTCCAAACCGCTTATCCTACTGGGTCGCGGGGGGTCCGGAGCCTATCCCGGAAGCAA
>JAODJX010000035.1:16089189-16104493 GCA_026776945.1 Isichthys henryi | reverse complement strand
CAATTTAGCAACTCCAGTTAGCCTCAGCATGTTTTTGGACTGTGGGGGGAAACCGGAGAACCCGGAGGAAACCCCACTGTTTCCATTCACATTGTATTATATAGATAGTAAGAATGGACTGTTTGCAGTCTCGTCGCTTTCCTGTTCATCAGCATAGATGATTTCCTGTGTGGTTCCTCTGCTTTAGGGTGAAATGACGCTGGAGTTGCATCTCAACTGCTCTGCTCTGGACAAAGAACCACACATCATGGAGATCGAGGAGATTGAAGAAAAACAGGCCTTGACTGTCGTGCAGGAACCTGGTGCTTTGTCTGCTCCAGAGGGGAGTACCAGCAAGATACCTGCGGCACTAATGACCTGCGCTGTCAACCAGATTAAGCCAGTGTGCTCTTACATCAAAAGTCTTTCCCATGAGTCGGATAACTCTGTCCAGACTGAGCTGTCTACAGTCACAGATATAACTGTTGACTATATCTCCTCAAACGGACTGTTGGACATGGACTGCGAGATGCCGGGAGATGATGTGGTGGAAAGCGATTTCTTCCCAAGTTTTCAGAGCACTTTCTCAGGGCCTCTAGTGTCCTTTGGGGGCAGGTTGACCCTAGACAGTGTCAAGATGGACTGGAATGGACTATTTAACTGAAACCTTCACACAAGCCCGAGTTTAACACACAAGCTGAACTGCAATTAATAGGCATATTTATATGTGATAATACATAACCTGTGTATTTAGGTCCCTTATGCTGGAGAATTCAGAATGCTTGTGTTTTTATTTGAAGTCACCCTGAATTTTTACCTCACACTCATTTCTAAAGCTAATCAAGCTGCTTATAGCATTAGCCCCCAACCCCACCCCACAAAAAACCCTCAGGAACAGGATCAGTCTGCATTGCCCGATTTCACCCAATGGCAAGCATGCTATTGCACTGATTGGTCTGATAATTCTTCTTGCTGTAGTGTTTATCACCAAACTTTGCATTTCCGCTGGTGCCACCTGCTGGCCAGAAAGATAATACACTAATTATCACACACTCCATATTTAGGATATGCAGTAGTATGTTTTAGCTAGGGCCACACGGTGGCACAGTGCCTCACAGCAAGAAGGTCCTGGGTTCGATCCTGGGTTCTTACGGTGTGGAGTTTGTACGCTGTCCCTGTTTCCTTCCACCGTCAAAGTGTGCAGGGTGGAATTATTACCGGTCCGATAATGGCTTAAATAAGTGGATCGGATATCGGTAGCATTTCACACTTGCTGTGCTAACAAGTTCTACAGCTGTTTGCGAAGTCTGCAGAGCCAGTGTTTTGTGGGGAGGCAACAGCACTGCAAAGTATAACACGACCAACTTAATAAAGCTCCTCTAGAAGCATCATGCCAGAGAGTGTGAGGAGCTGAACAAAACGACTGTTCCAAACAGTTAACTCTGCAGGCAGCATTGTAAAGACGCGAGAAACTCTCCAGCAATAGTGTAAAAATGAAAAAAAAAAATAGCAGAAAAGGTACTTGAACTTGCTCGCAGTTGTAGAAAATGAGGGATTCTGCTGCCTTATTGAACACTTTGAATCACAGTAAAGTTCACTGTCACGGAAATATTTTTGAGACCGCTCTCTCCGAGCTGTACAGAAAGAGTATGTGAGCACGTATCGAAAATGATAAAAGATGTACCAGCGATTAGCTTCCCTACTGATATCTACACAGGAGCTCTAACGTGTGGCCATTATCGCTTTTGGGTTTGAACCGCACACTGGTTGGACACGAGATTCGAGCCTCAAAGTGTGTTTTTTTTCATTTAATACTTATTTTGTTGTATACTGCAGTTTTAATTCCTGAAGATTGCTGATTACTTACATTGGCATCGGACCTTTTGTTACTTTATTCTTACCAGGCTGTCAGTTTTACATTAATAGTAAATAATTCAGCTTGTATATATTTGTGTGTATTTTTTATATTGTCTTCCAAAATGAGGTATTTAGGTCAAGTATTTAAGCCTAATGTCTCCTTAAATACAATCTCCATCTTCTTAATCACCGGTATCGCATCAGTACTTGCGATCGGCCCAAAACCCGAAGCCCAGGTATTGGTATCGGAACTGAAAAAGTTGGATCAGTGCAACCCTAATATATACTCAAAAAAATCACAGAAATTGAAATGCTGTACTATACCTTAAGTAGTTCAGGAGTGTCATGCATGACACCCACACAAACCTCGAAAGCCTACTACTGAAACCAACCTTTAACACGCTCAGCCAGACCAATACCTTTTATATGCAGGGCATGAAATCTGTAAGCAGAAAGCCCAACAATGATTAAGGCACAGCATCAGATGGAGGAGTTTGGCAAATTGTCGAGCATAAAAACAGTGAATATAAAAACATTCACTTTTAAGGAGCATTTAAAATTCCCCAAATTAACCCAAGATGACACAAACTGTGAAAAATGTTCAGGCTGAGACAGCAATGCTGCAAACGTTTCACCATTAAGAACATTCAACACATGAAGAATTACGCAACACTACGCTCCACCAATGGCAGGAATCACCTCTTGGCAGTTTATTGGAACAGGGATGTTTTGCAAAAATGGGTTTCAAGTCCCAGAAACCCAAAGTCGCCTGGACCCAACAGATCTACAGAATGGAAGCGGGCGGGAGAAATCTGTGTACATCGCCAGCGACTTTTCAACACGGAACACAAAAGGTACAGCCAGCTTACGGTCATGTCGGAAACATCACCATGGAAGCAGTGTGCACCACAGCGTACAAGCCAATCAGACGTGGATAGCAGGGTTAGAGGTCATGCTAATTGTAGGCACTCATGCCATACTGAGAGCAACATGCATTTCTTTCAGAAAAATTCTTGTTTTGCTGCTGTAGAAATCAGAAAACAACCAAGCTGAAGACCAAGATATGTGTAACAAATCTCCCAAGCCTGTATCTGTCACCAAAGGCTTAAAACAATGTTTAAAACCCAAAACTACCCAAACAAAATCACCACAAAGCACTTAAAATTTAGCGGTCTTCACAATTTCAGTTGCCGCAAAGATGAGTAGCTTCAGGAATCAAATCATTAAAAGACCAATTCGCGCAACTATTCATTCGACACTGTGAAACAAGATCTTACGTTGGCCAGGGACCAACAGAAGATCTGCAAGAAAGAAAACCAGGACCCACCAAAACCCTACACAAAACTCATCAGCTATGCTTCATACACCACAATTAACTACTTCCCTAGCTTCAGAAACATTTAATCTGTGCAAAAAAAATTTAAGCAAGTCCTGGATCCACTCTCAAACAAATATACTAAGCGCCTTTTAACTTTTTTGGTAGAGCTTGTTGGCTGGTAGACAGTCCAATTGTATCAGTTTAAAATAGTACATTTGTAAGGGAAAACACAAGTAATTAGGACACCATAAACTTATAGTTATAGTCTTCACACCTATATTTGGAAATGCATATTTTCAAGCAGCAATACAAAATAGTATCTGTGAAGAATGCATAATCTCTGGAAACAAAAATCACTGTAAGAAAACAGCCCCTGCTACCTTGTCTCAAAATACAAAACCTCTAACAATTTGCTTCAGGATAGCAAGAAGTCCATTTTTTTCCTTTTTAAAACTTAAGTCAGTCCTCAATGTGAAAGGTATGGATGACAGTCTTCCATTTATTGTGTTTTTTTTTCTCTTTATTATTTGTAGCTGAAGGATCCAATAGCATGCGAGCCTTGCAGAGGAGGAGGAGGAGAGCCCGGAGGGGGCCTTTTGGGGTGGGGCGCCACTGGGTCGCCTTAGGCCAGGGCTGGGAAAGCCTCTGGATCATCCACATTAGGAGCCGATACTCCACTGGGCTGTAGGGGTAAGAGAGAAAGAGATTAAATATCAAGGCAGCGGCTCCAAGACAGAAGGACACCCAGCCCTTGTTCTTCATAAAGCTAATCTGGACGGGGTACCTTCTCAGTGCGGCCCCCACGCGCCACCCTGCCTGCACCGGCAGCAGCGCCACTGGCACCAGGACCGGCACCAGGACCAGGACCAGCACCAGCACCAGGACCAGGACCGCCAGCACCAGCACCACGGGCACCCCGCCCGCCACGGGGCCCACCGCGGCCGCGACCAGGACGACCCAGGTCTCCGAAGTTGATCTCCAGCTGAGACGTGATATCATTGGCCGGCTTCCGGAAGTGGTGATCACCAGCGGCGTCATCGGTCTGGACCTGAAAACGCGACATGCCTGTTATCATTCACATCACTGTCACTACAACACACTACAGTGCAACACGGGCATACAGCACGCGTTTAACGTCACATCACGATAACTCACATTTCTCTGTAAATACAAATATATCGTCAGTACTAAATACAGAAATTATAACTATGTTGATTGTTATGAGTGCCATTAGAGGCTCGTAGTAAACTGTTGTGTAAACCACAATGACAAATAATCCTTTGATTGTATATGGTCACGATTGACAGACCCCAACTAATGATGATGCACTTTAACGACGATGCTTCCATAGACAACAGATGGAATTGAATAGCTTAACATACCATTGTAAGCAGTCACAAAACATAAATATACTGTCCTAGAGATGTGATTTTGTCATAACTATAGATGTGATTTAGTTGTATTAAATATTGTTTCAATTATAAAACAAAAACTTAAAATCTCAAAAGTTTGAGTGATTTAAACGGCTGAAAATGATCGCGAACGTATGCAGCGCTCATGAAAAAGCAGTAGAGGTAAACAAACTGATTTTTAAAACAAATAAGAACCTATAAAAAATTATTAAAATTGCAAAGCTTGCCATGTTTTTTTCCTACGACAGTAATTTTCTTTGCAAAACTAACCCCTGTGCTATAATGTCAATAAAGAACTGAAAGCAAAAGCCTTATTTTAAAATACCTTGTATGTGCATAGCATGCTATGTTGGTATTAATATTGCACATTGCCAAGCCGTATAATATGCTCAAGCGAATTCAGTACAAAATACCCAGCCTTGCCCTGTGATGTCATTCGGCGCTGGTACCAGTTTTAACGGCAGTGGAAAACCAACACCTTGAAGTACTGAACTTTTGGTACTTTCTTGAAGTATCAAAAGGCACCTGGTGTGGTGGAAGCACTCCCTAACTAGCAGCTCCCTACCAATTCTGAAGCTGTTGACCACAACTACAGCTGGATTTAAAATGAGCGAACGAGCCCAGTCTTTACAAATATATTACAATTTATGAGCAGCAACATAACTCCAGTAACGTGTATGTAACCAACGCACTGTATGACACGAAATGCATCAACATCTATTGTACATTGATTACTATTCATATGTTTATTGTTCTTGTTGTAGGGTGTGCCTCAAAGAGTGGACATTCCAATGCACTTGTGCAAAGTCACAAACACACCTCGAATTTAAGTCCAGATTACTTCCTACGCCTGTGACAACACAGCCGTGGCAACAAAATTGAAGAGATTTGAGGTAGTTCATCGCTACAAAGTCCGACTTTATAAATAAGCTACAAGACCCAGACAAACAATTACACCAAGGCAAGACTGAAACCAAAACGATAGCACGTTCACCAGCCTCCATGTATCTGTGTGAATCAGTGATGCTAAGAGAAGCTAGCAGAACAGAATGAGTGTACCGAGAGAAGTGCTACGGCAAGCAGACGTACGTCTTCACTCTTGGACTTGTGCAGCACGTATCCCTTCTTCCACTGGCTGTCAGCGCCCTCGTTGGCCTTGCGGATGTTGAAGTCGACCTTGGCTCGCTCCTTGTCTTGCATCGCCTTCCACTCATCCAGAGTCATCTCTTTGGGTCCTTCTGGTTTGACCTCCTCAACCTCGTTCTCTCTGGAGACATAAAGACAAGTGGTTGGGTAAGATGAGCAGGCTACCGAAAAGCCCTCGGAAGGCTTCTTGGATCAGTGAGAAGACTTATTTGGTGTGTGCCGGTTTCATGGGGACACACTTGTTTTCGGAGTCAGCAGGGGGGTGTTCCTCGCCCTCACGGGCTTCCTCGGTGGTATTGGATTGATCAAGCTCGCTGCAGAACATAAACACACAAAAAAACTCAAACACCACTGTATTTTTTTCTACATGGGTTGTGGAAAAATCAACAGTATTAGACAATTCCCTACAGGAAATTAAACTCCCATTCAATCGTTGGCCAATAATCCAGTTATGAGACCATACCCCTAGCTTCTTCACCAGCAGGTTAAGACTTTGGCATCAGAAGGTTGCTGGGTCAAGCAATTTGCAATTGAGGAAGGCCCTTCACCCCAGCTGCTCCAGGGACTGTCCAACCCACCTTAACTCATCCTTGACAGTGCCCCAGTTATGAGATCCACTCCCGCCACGCTTCTCTTCGGCTTTTAAGCTACTGAAAGCAAAGCGAAGGGGGTGTTAGGTTGGCCGCAACTCGTCAATGCGGGAAGCCCCGCCGGCATATCGCGTGGACGGCCGGGCAGGCGACGACTTACGTCCGATCGCTGCCGCTGTGCCTGTCAAACTCCCGCTTCCCGCGAGAGTCGAACCCGTCACTGCGGCCCATACCACGCCCTCGGCCGCCGCGTCCACCCCGGGACCCACCACGTCCTCGCAGAGGCCTCTCTCCTGCAGGCCTGCTGGGAGAGGCGGGGAGGGGAGGTGGGGAAAGGCAAGAACACGTACAAATAAAGACAATGAAGGACTATATATAAAAAATATATATATATATATATATATATATATAATATATAAGCTTCCAGTAGCATTTTAAATTTTCCTGAGTGCACGAAATATTACTTCTCCCTCACTGAGGACATCTTCATGTAGACAATCGGAGACTTTAGGTTCATGGGGGTTCAAGGTAACGACCCCCAGCTAATAGGGCAGATGCTGCCCATGTAAATTTCCCTGCAAAACGTACAGCTAAACCCTGCAGGTTCCCTGAGCGTAGAATAAACGTTAAGAAATGTTTGGTTCGGAGGTACAGGGGCCACGGACGACTGACAGTATAAATGTGTCTATGATCACAGATGAAGTGAAAATTAACACCTGAATGTGATCCGGCATTTTACATGGAGCAACAAAACCCAAGGACTGAGATTTCTGTCCTAACCCGTTAACAGAAATAAAGTGTTAAGCCAGAGAGCATCCGGTCTCTAACACTCACTTATCCACAGAAAACTCGCCCCCCTCAGGCTTGTCTTCGGCAGGTTTGTCAAAGCGCCGCTCCCGGGGTGGCCTCCTCTCCGGCCTCCTCTCCCCGGGCCGAGCCTCGCCCTGAGGGCCCTGGGGGCCCTGCTGGGCTCCCTGCTGGGGCCCCTGCTGCCCTGAGTGGGAAGCCTGCTGCTCAGGCCTCCTGCCGACTCTCCTGATGCCTGAAGCAAGAAAAGAAAAATGAGCCGAACCCCCAGAGCAGAGTCAAAATGGGGGTTTAGGCTACAGAGTGTGAATGCTCATTTCAGAACTGTGGCAGAGAACAGTGGGAGAAAAACAAAACATGCTACCAATGGGGAGAAAAGGGGTAAAAAAGCAAAGTAACATTTTACTACCAAATCAATAAGGAAACTGGTCATGGAATCATCAGCTGTGATCTGATAACGTCACGCCAGGGGAAAGGTGATCACAGGGTTGTGAGCTCTGGCCAGTTGACTGGAACTAGACCTTCATTAGTGACAAGTCTGCACATGCATTTACGTGCACGTCAGAATTTTATTACCTTGTAAAGAGTCTGCAGGATTTGCGAACTACCCCGATGATTCTGATGTAGGTAATTTTAGGTTTACAATGGAATAATAGATTTGCTGTAACATTTCTTGGCCGAGTCTGAAAGCGCCAGTGTAACGCACGATGCCTGGGAGATGACAACCCCGTGTAATCATAATATAAAAGAGAAACGTTAAACTGGTTTAAATAAAGTTATATATATCAAATCCTAAATATATCAAATCCTCCTTAAGGTACAGAGCAGTATATGACTAAGTTGTCCTGCCCCAAGATCCTCGTGCCCTGAAGGAACCTGCAACAGCCGCCATTAGACACGTTACTGGAGTTATGTTGCGCGATCGGCGGGGGGGGGGGGGGTGCTGTGGGAGTTCAGCTGCGACCCCCCCACCCAAAGCCTGCAGGAGGTCGCAGGGGCTCCGAAGACGGGATCAGGGCGCTAATTCTAGAATACGGCTATTCAAACAGCCCCCTTCGCCAAAACAGGCTCCATGCGGCTCACCACACACACCGACAACCCGCGACATGCATTTTAAGATGCACCCAGGTGATCGGGGTTCGCACGCGGGACCGGCAGCTACACGCGCGTCTCTCTCGACTGACTGACACGACGGAACAGGTGCCGCGCACCACGCTTCATTTCGTTCCTGGGCGAACCGGTTCGCGGCCATCGCACTTCCGCCCCCGAAAAAAACTTGTTAGAAATCCATGTGCGACCAATCGCCTTCCCTAGACCAAAGAACTTAAAATAAAGATCGGCCGACACCACGGCACCCACACTCCCACCACGAGGTCCCCTGCTTCCCTCCTAAAGTTATCGTTCGTGGAGCGCCGGCAGGGGGATGGGGCGTCTGCACACCCCAGCAAAAGATCTGAAATTTAAAAGTCGAGTAGATCACACGTTTCGATTCCAGATTCAAATTCCCTCCGTTCATTTTTTTTTTTTAAACAACCAAAAGCACAAATACCAGCAAATATCCGGCAGGTTTTTTTTTGTTCACGAGCGAGTCACGCCGCTGCTTTCCCCCAAAACTCTGAACTAAAAGGCCGAGACAGGCGCCGCACCGCGTGTGATAGAAAGAAAAGCAATAATGGATGTGCGCGCGAAGCACGTGCTCGGCGCGGTAGCTGTCGGACCGCACGCGCGCGGGTCCACAATAGAAACCATGTTGTTGACCTCATGGGGGGTGCGCGCATGCAATAGCCAACATTCTTCGGGATTTTAGAAACACCATCAACCTCGGATGGGAAACAAAACCATTTTACCCTCTTTCTTCAGAGACACCGGCGGCTGCGTCTCCTCCTTCTTGTCAGTTAGCGGGTTCTTTCTGTCCTTCTGCGATTCCTTCTTCGGCTGCTTGGCGGCCTGAGCGGCGGTCTTGCCAGCACCGGGAGCAGCGCCGTCCTTCCTCTTGCTCTCCGCCTGTTTCAACGCCTCGAACGGGTCGTCCTCGTCGTCAAATAGCTGGTCGAACCGATTGGTGACGACGCAGCCGAAGCCTTCTTGCAGATGTCCGGGCATGATGGCGCCCCTCCGATGGGATTCTCCTCCGATTCTACCGAGGCTATAAGCGAACTTGTCGCCAGCGACTGCCACAAGATGGCCGGGAAAGAGACACTGCTTCTCTTCCGGCACGATAAACATCCGGGACCTCGGCTTACATGGGACTTGTAGTCTTTTAGGAGAAAGTATTCGGCATACAACCCATCCCTTACCTAAGACACACTGCAGGGGGTCATTCTGTTCATTCTGCTTTTTCCACAAATACCATTCCGCAATGGTAAATTAATGGGAAGACTTATTACCACATCAGTGTAATTAATTTTAATAAAAAAGCAGCAATGGGGTGTTATCAGGTAAATGACATTGAGATTAGTAAACACGTTAAAAATATAAAAGGTAAATAAAAAAATAAATCTTATTTTTAAATCTTATTTGTGCATTTTCAGAAAAAACACGGGCTTAATGCATGTTTATGATTTTTTTGCGACTTCAGTTGAGTTGAAACCTTGCTACCGTTAGGCAAATAAAATAAAATAATGGATTACTTTCCAAGTCACAGAATTCTCTGTTTCCGGGGGGAAACTAAATTGAATATAGCTATAATCTATAGTTATACTATACTACGGATGAAATGCTAGTACCTGCGGGTTTGTGTCCGCAAATGTATGACGCTAAAATACTGAGTGCAGCGTCAGTCCAAAGGTAGCATCAGTGAAAGGAATCTGATTACAGAACATTGACAGATGCTGAACTGCAAAGGACACCAGCCGTAAGCTACGTGAAGCTTTTAAAACTGACAAGGAAACTGTTACTGAGGACATTAAATATTTCGAATTATTTAGAATACTTAAAAAAACTACTTCTCGAAAATTATTTCGACTCACTCGCTGCATTAATTAAAAACCATTCAAATAATTAAAAACTCTCGAGTTTAATTTCGCACGTTGCTTATTTCCCATAAATAAAAGAGCAAATACCGGAAAACCATGCCTTACAACGTAAACGAAGCAATCATTGAATCATACGCTTTGATGCTTTTCGTGATGGCGACGTTTTTCATCTACTTTTGCATCATGGTTTGGGCTTTCAGCAACCCGAAAGTTAGCGGCGCAGAGGAAGACGCTGACATGAGTGTGTCGCTGGAGCAGATCCTCATGCAAACCGAGCATCTGCAACAAGCAACTGACCTAAGTACAGACGCGGTTTTCCTGGAGAACAGCATCAGAAGAGACAGAGTGAGCTTTACATTTAATTATAATACTCCCGGCACCTCCAGTTTAACCGAAGTAATTGCTTAATGTTTGACTTAAAATTAATGTCCTTAATTGCAAACATTAATGTACGATTAATATTACTACCTAATTATACAGCTAATGACAAAAAAACACACGCGCGCAATAATACTAACTTTGTGATTGCAAAATACGGTTCATCTCTGCTTTAATTTAGTTCAGTATCAGATCTCGTCCTTGTCCTCACCTCTAAATCCTGCAGAGATCAGAGAAATAGTAGCCTTTTGTCTATAAGGGGCGGTGTATTTTTAGGTATGATCAGTCACGTGCAGTCCGCCCCCATCATGATTTTTGGCCACCTAATGTCCTGTCTCACCCTGTCCACGTAACTATTTATTTTTTTAAACGTGCGTGACGGACAAATTGCGTTTTATTTCGGCCAATTGGCTGTTAATTTTAATCCTGTTTTTGTTCTGAATAATTTGGAGCCAAAAATACTGCATAGTCTGTTCAGACTTCAAACTGTTCAGACACGGACAGCTCAGATCTCAGATTCATAAAGGATGTCACCGCCTTGCACTCTAAGAATATATATACATTTTTGCCACTGTTTTGAGTCTTGGAATATTTGAATCAGTCAAGAGAGACCAGTGGAGTCATCCCACTCTTGAAGACGACTTTCTGGAAACACTGTTGCAACATGGAAAGGCTGAGTTTAACTCTCCTCATTTTTCTAGGAGGGTTTAACTACTGACTGTATGAATGATCTTAATTTAGTTGCAGCTCATCCTGTCCCTCTGGCTTTTACTCTGTACTTTTGGAATAAGTTCTAGACTATGTCCCTGTACTTAATGAGCAGGTGGAAGATGGATGGATTCAGTATTGCACTGCCTGTTCCATGATCTAGAACTCCTGGCCTTCTAAGGGGAACAAAAATACACTTTTGGTTTCTGTGCAGATCTAAAATCTCTCACCCTCAATGCAATTTATAAACGGTATTCATTTGGATGATTGGACATTCCTTAGGAAGGTAAGTAAGCAGCTGCATCAAAAGTTATTGGTTCTGGCATAAACTGATGGGGACCTTAGACAAAGGAAAGAGTTTGTCACAAGCGACAGGTTTCAAAGGTAAATATTAAAGCCAGAACTGTTCACATAAAACAAAAAAAAGACATGTAAATTATACTACAGCATAAGCGACTACTACATGCCAGCTGCAACATGCTAGTGTCAATGCACCATTTTCTGTCTACTAGCACATCAAATGCAGTGGAAAATGAGTCATAGTGAAAATCTAACTGCATTTAGTTTATTAACAAACATCAATGGGTCAGCAATGTTTTCATTAAGTTGCAGAATTATTTTATAATAGCATGAAAAAGAACAGCACATGCAACTGAAAGGTTTGCATTGCAATCATATTTAAATTGATCATTGACTTAAAATTACTGATCATCCCAAAAAAGGAATTCAAAGAATTTTGTCTGTTTTAAAGACTTACAAATACAAAACATATCACATGTATATATTTTGAAATCATTTGATTTTAATATGCAAAACAAATACCTGGATACAACAACAGAATAAAACAAATTACCACTAAACTTTTAAAAAAATTTAGTGCACAAAATAAGCTCTATACAATAATCACTATACAGAACTGTGTCACTTAGTATATCACTATGATTGACAAAACCAGTATGATGTTATACACAAATACTACATTTATAAAAGCAAATCTAATGGCTAGAAAATAATTCCCTCAGTCTAAAGAAAAGGTGAAAATAGCTATTGTGTGGTTTGAACAAGTTATGGCTTTGGTCATTCTTGAATGTCACTATTATGGTTTATGAATTGAAGCTCAATTTGACACTCACTTTTTATCAAGATCAAACAATTATTATAGGATGTGGTTCCAAATAAGTGAATAAGCTAAATTAACATGAGGTTTTGAGGGTTTCAAATACTCCAAAGGGTAAATACTCTGAAATGTATAATTTTAAAAACGTATTGATGAGCCCATTTATAACACAAACATTCCAATAATGTCAGGGTTGAAGTGGATTCTGTATAGTTAAAGGCTATGGGACGTCACACAGGGTAGGCAATTCATGTCTTAACGTCCCACAGTTTATGCTAGAGCTCATTTAAATTTAATCATAGCTACTCTTACCATAAGCCAGCCGTGGGCAATTATTTTCTATGGAGTGACAAATCTGAGCTTCACCACATCAGCGTAGGATGTTTCGAAATGATTATGTCCACGTCACCTGAAAGCTACTGTACAAGAACAGACTTACTTGGTTTTACTTTTCCCTTTTTTGAAAATATTTCGCAGAAATCAACAGAACCAGTGCATTGTTCATGTTTAACATAACATACATTTATCATCAATTAAAAAAAAAAATCTCCATACATTTGAATACTTTAATACTTTAAGTTTTTTTTTTTTTTTTTTTTTTTTTTAAAATCAAGCAGACCAGTAAAAATAGCATTGTGGGCTGAATATGGCCCTCTGGTCAGCTTTTGCCCAGTTCTGCCATAAGTGGTCTCTCTGTTTCAGGAACAGCATCAACGTGTAACTGACAAGTAATCAGAATGCACATGACTCTGGGTCTTGGGACATGAATGTGCCTGCCCCTGCAGTACAGCAGAGCAAAGCTGACATATGGTGGTTGGAAAAGCATATTTGAGAAGTATCCACTGATTAGACAAGATTAGATAAATAGGACCCGATCCTTACAGTAGTATGCTAGATATAACTATCTGCAGAGTGGTCCTTGTGTTGCTGTTCAAATCTAAAAGAGGCATCCGATCCCATAGCTGAGTTCTTCATTAACACCAGACGTTAACACTCATGCCCAGCCTGCAATAACCATTCAGCTGTAGATAATGTTTTCAGCTAATCTACCATGTGAACGAACTGTCCTTCAGTTTCCCAATTTCACGGTACAACAAATCCACGACTCCCTTAACGAAAAAAACAGCAAACTTTATATACACCCAGAAGTTTAACACGTATTTCGTTATCAATGCAACATTCAGACAACAGAAAGCTACCATTTCATGTACTAATGAAATCAAGCATATTTTCACACTCATTTTATACCAAACTCACAAACATGCTCTTTGCGCACGCTGAAGAGCATCTTCAACATCTCTCCTATTCATCTCACATACTCTTTTCCACCCTTTTGCACATCAATACATTCTTCTAGCTCACAGATTATTTTAAACAGTGCTGTGTCCTGCAGAGAATAACTTGAGTCCAACAGTCCATTTGACATCTTTCCCTTGAACGCAGGTTACCATTAATAGCTATGAATTGAGTTAATAGTTATGAATAACTTAGAGATGAGTTTATGGAACTGAAATTTACATACGAGTACTGAGTGCTATGACTGCAAAATTTGAGGTTTAAGGCATGACATCTACTGACCTTGAACGAAGTGACTATATAGCATTTCTGTTTTTCAGGGGGTGAAGACAATGAAACATTAAAATTCTCACCTGCGCGTCACAGAAACATGGTCCAGGGTAAATGCCGTATGACCCGCACTGTATAAATAATGCACTATTAAATGTCCAAACCACAAGAAAATCCTCTGCCTAACAACATTCAAATAGTAGTAACAGAAATATTGATACTTACTATTTAACATTAATCAGTACTAACATTAATAACATTTTAAGGCACTTAGAGTATGATTCCACTACCGAAAAATAAAAATATATGAAAAACATACCGAATTTGCCGAGCTTGAAGTAGTTTAATTGGACTATTCCAGAATTCCAGGTCTGTGTTGAGCATGATATCGCGTCTCTACTGTAAAATGTATACTAGCCTACCTGCAAGAAACTGTCAGTGTTTGATTCGAGACTGAAACTGAGTACTGCTGTGGACCTTAAATTACATAAAAGCATATTATCATCACTTATTTAAAAAAAAAATGCAACATTACAAGATTTGTAGAAAGTTAACGCTGCGAACCTACTGCACAAAGTTGTTTAAAATAGCAGATTCTGTTACAATTGTGACAAAATCATCTGATACAAAGTGATATTTGAGATTATTCTTTGTATTAAAACTATGAATATTTAATTCACCTACATTACACAATGCCCTTGTTCCTGTGATGACACATATTGAGTTTCATTGAAATGAGTCCCACAGGAAAACGAATAGCAAGACATGCCCTCATTCCTTAATAAAACCAAACACATAATGTGCGAAATATTCCTTAAAAGCCACTAAGAACTATGATTTCAAACTGTCCCTTATGATTACAAACCAAAAACCATATACAAAAAGTCAACTTCCAGACCAATATAACATCAAAATTATATATTGGCTTTTTTATTATGGCAGCTGTAATTTTTCGTAATGCCTGCTAATCAAATCAAACCAAATCAGTAATCAAAAGCTAAATCAAAATATCTATTCAAAAGCCGAAAATGTGACATTTTGTGGACAAGGCCTGAAATGTGATATTCGTGTAATTTTTCTTTGACTAAAAGGAATCATGAAAGAATTCGGCTCCTTTCATGACAGTAACATTGCTATATTAGCAAATACTATCAATCTAATTAATTCCAGGGGGAAAAAAACCTTTGAGAAGGTAGGTGACCAGGGGTATCCTTTTTAACGGAACTTTTTTCGCTGGGTTACTAGATTAAATTTGAGTCGGGTCGTTTGAAAAGTGCTTTCAGGCCTCCTATCAGCCCATAACCCTTCCTGCCGCGCCCCCACTCCCCTAAGCACTTCAGACGGTCCCTATTCTGGCCCAAATATGAAAACAACAATATTTACACAGCAGTAACTACTCTCTCACAGAAGGGGAGAGGAGCGCCTGCCTGCATGAGAACCTGGAAGTATCT
>JAODJX010000035.1:16065771-16089162 GCA_026776945.1 Isichthys henryi | reverse complement strand
AAACGTCTGAGCAGCATACTGAGGTGCCCCCCCCGCCCCCCCCATTTCAGCTGCCGCCGCCATGGTCATGGCTGGCACTCCAGCAGCACGCGGTGGATGTCCTGGAACAGCGGCCGCTCCTTGGCGTTCCTCTGCCAGCAGCTCAGCATGAGCTTGTAGACGGGATCGGGGCAGGCGGCCGGCTGGGGCAGGTAGATCTGGGCAGAGCGGGAGGAGCGTTTGCGGGAAACACGTCAGAATGGGACAAAAGGAGCCACGCCATCTGATGCTACTTGTTCTCGATAAGTGACGTTACTTTCACAAGCGATAAACGCATGTGCTGGCAAGTTAAGTTTATAGGTGTGTGGTCGGCCGTTTAGTGGGTAGTGAAGCTTCTGGGCAGCATTTTCGCAATCTGGACTCGTTAGGCTTTTAGAGCACAAAGGATTCATGGGGAATACGATCAGGAGCTGGAAATGGCTGGGGAATCGTACAGCGTAAATGGCCTGCCCTAGCAATGTGATGTTACGCTGAACAGGTTGACTGACAGAAGACAACCAGGAGTTAATATAAGTAATTAGTAAAATTCTGCCCTCCTGAAATGATGATATATTGTAAATCTCTTGATTATGTGGGCAACGTTTACTGGATGAATACAAGTAGCTAAGAATTTAGGAGGAGCACCCCATCCAGTTGTATGTAATGAAAAGAAGCCGTAAAGCTAGTAAATACAGTAAGTGAGTGAATTATATACTGGAAAGACACTGGTGCAGTACTAACACTCACCTGTCGCTTCTGATCCCTGAAGAACTCGCCAGTGTTCTCGATGACCTGCTCGTCGGAGAGCTGCGAGTAGGGCTGCTCCTTGCAGAAAGTCAGGATCTCCCATAAGGTTACGCCGAAAGCCCATACATCACTGGCGGTGGTGAACTTGCCCTGAAGTGCACAAGCAGGGCACCACAAAGAACAGGTCATCCCATGGGCACACATTTTTTAACTTAGTCGAATGCATTAGTCTTTCAAAGGACTTTAGCCAAAAATCACAGGATTAGCTAATGCTACCAAATCATCTTGGAGAATTTAACAAATAGTTAATGCTGTAACAAAAATAAAACAAAAGGAGGTCTGGTTGAGAAGATTGCTGGTCCTCACCAGGAGTATGCTCTCCCAGGACATCCAGCGGATGGGCAACACGGCACGACCCTGGATGCGATAGTAATCCCCACTATACAGGTTACGGCTCATGCCAAAGTCAGCAATCTTGATGGTGTAATTCTTGCCCACCAAGCAGTTGCGTGTGGCCAAGTCTCGGTGGACGAAGTTTAGTGAGGACAGGTACTTCATGCCAGAGGCTATCTGCATGGCCATGTAGTGCAGGTTACTGTAACTGCAGAGCACAGATGGGCAAGAAGTACATTGAAGGGTTTGGGAGTCAAGTCAAGTCAAATTGCATAAAAGACCCAAAGACTATGGCAGCATATTAGGTGTCAGCTAGAGAGACCCACGCTTACGTGACTATGGTAGCATTCCCGAAGAAGGCTGCCTGGACCTTGGGATCGTGACGAGACAGGAACTGGTTAAGGTCACCATTCTCCATGTATTCTGTGATCATGCAGAGGGGGTCGGCGCAAATGCACACTGCCAGCAGACGGATGATGTTGGGGTCTTTTAACCGTGACATGATCTTGATTTCTTTCAGGAAGTCATTCCTGTGAATGGATGCCCGGACATTACCACAAGGATACTGACCTGGGTATGCGAGTGGCTTATCTGCGCCAAGCCATGGCTTTACCTGGCATTTTTGTTGGCATCTGCTCTCAGCATCTTCACAGCTACAAGCACGGGCATGCCGGGGCTGACGTCGAAAGAGAAATCCTCTTCCATGAAATCCTGCATGCCCTCTGCCTCACAGAGATGCACCTGGAACACACCAGCCCGGGACAAAATTAATCAAAAACGGAGCGTGGTCATCCTCAAGTCCTGACTTACCTTTCACATTCAGCAGTCTCCACCCATTCCCCACTCACATTCGTCGCAAGATGATGGTATCACCCACCTCTCCAAACTGTCCCTCCCCAAGCTTCTCCTTGAAGCTCAGCAGCTTCATGGGAAACTCCTCCACGGCCACGTCCTTCCCGGATAGCAGGTCCATCGTGATGGCGGGCACGGCATAGGTGTTGCTCCCCGTCACCCCCTGCAGGTTGACGATGTCAGCCTCGGCGTAGTGAGGTACACCTTCCTGGCCACTGGCTTGAGATGGTTTTGAGGCTACACTGGTCCCTGCTGTGTGCCACCCAACACCCAAACAAGTTAATGCAGTAAACCTCATCATACATCATCAGACATGCCATCATACGTCATTCTCTGGTAGGGGTCTTAAAAGGGACAGTTCACCCCAAAACTGAGAAAATGTATGTTTTAGACGGGCTTTAGTGCTATCTATTCATCTAGGTTGTTCTGCTGGGAGATGCCTAGTTTTGGAGATATTGGTCGCAGAAATGTAGGACTTCTCTCCCATATAATGAGACTGAACGGCATTCTCTCTGTGGTGTTTAATGCCAGAAAAATACATTTGAAAAATTGAACAGCAAGGTCTCTTATCAGAAGTCATGAGCCGGTTATTGAAGATAATACACAGACTTTGCAGTGAGCAATTTAATGTAGTTTAATGTTACTTTTCTTCTACTAAACTCCACGCACTAATTGTATCAATACACAGAAGACATTGCCAGGGTGTTTGTGCTCGTATCTTCTGGACCTGAACTGCTCCTTTAAGATCCTCTTAATGCAGTCTTAGTCTTAAGTCGCTTTCTATGAAGGGTCTTCAGATCCTCTATTAGTCAATGAGGCTTTTGGACCATTGCCTACTTATCAGTTAACCTTAGTATTAGACTTTGTTTTACTTCTACAGTGGTGGTTCATACCGGCCTCCTCTGTGACCTGGGAGAACTCAGGCAGCTTGCGGATGAGGCGTGAGGGCTCCTGGTAGTCTGGGCCGAGGGGGAAGATCCTCTCGTAGGTGGACTCCTGTTCGCTGGGAGACGATGAATGGTTGTTGTTGCTGCTGTAGGTGTAGGTTTCACTCTGCGTTGATGCAAGTGAATGACAGTTAGCTCATTGTCCGTTTTCTGCCCAGGTCAGGGCCTGGTCCACTCTATCATATTCTTGGTCCACCCCCTCCCCCCGACTTAGATGCCCCACCCAACACTGCAAAGCTGAAGCCAGGTCTGGCTCAGAAATCCAGAACGACGAACAAAACGTTAAGAGAACCACACTACATCCAACCAAATTTAACCTCGTGCTCAGATTTAGCCAAAATGTAGATGAGAAGACCCCTCAAATACTTTGTTTTTAAAATGTAATAAATTTATATTAATTACTTTTATTATTATTTTAATAGCATGGTGACTCAGTGGATAGTGCTGTTGCCTCATATCTCCAGGATTGGGAGTTCAAATGTTCTCCTCATGTTACACACAGATTTCTTCCCACAGGCCAAAGAAATCAGGCTAACTAAATTGACTCTTTACTCTGTGTGTGTGTGTGTGTGTGTGTGTGTGTGTGTGTGTGTGTGTGTGTCCTGCAATGGAGAAGCATCCCATCCAGGGTGTTTCCTCCCCAGAGAGTCCACATTTTTGTCCCTGAGGGCCGACTGGGGAAACACCGGTTTGTGGTTGAAAGATTGATTGAGTTTCATGTATATTTTAATCTAAAGAAGAAGCATAAAGAACAATTGTATAAGGCAGTTAACATTCAGTGCTTCTGTGGTGAACTGTGGTGCGTTTCCCCGTTTAGAATGAAATCTTCACTGACCTTCTCCAGCATCTTCTGCCAAACTTGCCTCCATAGAATCATGACTATAATGGCCACCAAGATGAAGATGATTGCCACCAAGCAACCAATCAGAATCCTTGTGTTGCTGTCATCCACTTTATGAGTAGGGTCGTCACCTGACACAAAAAATGGGGGGGGGGATCCTTTTTGAGCATGAACAGGTCAAAGGAGTCAGATGCCTGTCAGCCATCATTTGTGTGACAGAGACCCTGCTTACAGTAAATCTGCTACCAGTAAATCTTCCTCATTTTGTCACTGACTGTCCAGTTACTACTAGAGGTGTAACGATATACTCAGTCCACGAGACGACACACGATATTGGGTTCACAAGGACGAGATGAGATTTTAACAATATTTTAAGGAAAACTTCAAAGAGGAAATATATTACTGGAAAGCAGCCTTTTATTTGATTAATTTGAAAGACAAAATGGTAAATAATGCAGATGAATGGTGAAATGTGTTAAATAATCACCATCATCATTTGCAGTAAACAGAACAAATATCTAGCACCATAAAATATTTCATCACAAACTCAAAAACGACAGGCTTCACTCCTATTTGACTTAAAGAAAATAAACAAACGTTTTTATAATGGTTTTCTTCACCGGAGCAGTGGATTTAGGTGAAGATCTATGATGGTGCTGCAAATAGCTTTGCATAGTAGTAGCGTTAACTGCTGTGTACGGCATTATTTTCCTACATTGGTTCGTGTTTTGTCTGTCACCTTTTGGCCATTTACATTTTCCGCCAGGCACCCAAAATGCCGCCACGCAAAAGATTAAAAAAAAAAGTGTCTGGGGCATCGACTATGATAATTGTGTCAGACGTCGACATGCTTATAGCCGCCCATCTCACTCCGAGGAGAAATCTCGTCATGTTGTAATATCGCGTGTTACGTTACATGTTACTCCTTACACCTCTAGTTACTACAGTTCCTGCCGTCACTTAACCCCAGCGATTGTATTGTTAAAGTCTTGATGGATATCTTCATCATCATATATAGCCAAAGTGTAAAAACAAAACTAATTATGAAAGACTGTCTGTGATCACCACTATTAGGTGCCTTGTTAAGCAGTTACTGTGTTGTATCCATTTCACTTGTCATGCATATAAAAAAAAGCAATAAAATCCAGAACTTTAAAATGATGAGACAAGCAGACCTACTTACCTGGCTGAGTGCTTGTTGGGGGGTCAGTGTTTGAGGGTGGCAGGGTGGTGTTGTACATCGCCGTATCTGAAAGAGAGAAGGAGCTCACATTAGAAGATGACACTGACAGGAAAGTGTCATTCTGCCTGATCACTGTTCAGGGCACAGTAAAGTGAGGTGCATCAGAGATCTTAGCTGCTGTTATGGCAGAAGATACCACTAGTACTGATGCAGGTCTATCAGAAGATTTCTTCATTATTTTTTACATCATATAAGAGCATTTACAGCACTTGCTTAATTTCTGCAAAAAGAACGCAAATTTATTGGTCCCGTGACAAAAGTCCTTTGACAACCAGCGTTTAACATCTTTCGCACAGACATTTTCCTTTTATTAAGCGTCATTTTTTTTTTTGACTGTCTCATTCATTTCTGTTCTTGCCATTTTGTCATCAATTGCAATTGTAGGCACTCACTGCTAAAGGGAGACTAAAACACAAGAGTTCGCGTTTTATATTACTACTAATTAAAAAGCACCCAGTCAGACTGCTTGTCAATGAGAACAGGTCTTTTACAAGTATAATTTGGGTTTCAAATCAATACTACTCCAATGTTTTACTTAAATCTACTAGTCGTGTCTAATGTGAATATGTTTTGTAAACCCAGTAATGATTCTGTGTTATACAACCAATAAATTAGCTATATTCTTACTGAAAGAAATAGGCATCCCAAGATATTCTGTGAACATTATATATAAAGAGAAGCATCCATAAATCAAAGCCTGTAATCATCTATAGACCAAAAACCCACAGTACCTGACTGGAAAGTTATTTCACTGAACATCATCCAGGTGTCAGCGAAGTAATACTGGCATTTTATGGCACTGGCCATATGGTTGTGCAGGGAGACGGTAACGAAGCGAGCACTGGGGTTAACGTCGTCCATTACGGGGCTGAAGGAGACCGACGTGGGTTCCCAGTCCGACTCTGAGCGGAAGCGGCAGACCACCTGCCGGAACATCTTCACCCGACTGGTGAACATGTTGTTACAGTGCACCTGTGGCATGGGCGAGAACCAACAAACATGTCACTATGTGTTACACCGACCATAAGGGTGTTTCTTCTGGGACCAGAAACTTTATACTGGTGACAAGCCCAGTCTTAAAGGTAGTTCCCTTGAGATACAGACATAAGAGAAGATGTTTGAATCCTCCACCGCTGGGGGCTGTACGTGGCTCTGTTCTTTTGAGTGGAAGGTTGTTGGTTTGAATCCCGTGTTTGCTAAGAGTAGTCATATAACAATTTGAGTCCTTGACAAAGGCCCTTATTTCTGCAAACCTGCTCTGAGGTTGCTGAATAAATGGTTGACCCTGGACTCAGACCCCAAGATTCACTCTCACCTATGTGTGTGTATCACAGGACAGCAGGATGGTATTTGTGATAACTGACTTCCGTTGTACTTGCTACCTGTACAGTGACCATAAAATTGCATTCTATTCATTTGGCCCCACCCTCGGGGACGCCCGTCACACGCACTTTCATGGTGGTGAAGTTGCGTATGCGGTCGAACTCGAACATGATCTCCACATGGTCCATGGGGAGACTCTCGTTGCTCCAGCCCACATAGTCGTAGCCAGGCCAGACGGCGTAGACGTGGCTGAGAGTGAAGTCGTCCAGGCCGCACATGCCATCAGTCAGCTGGCCTAGCCCTTCGGTCATGCTGTGGGTGAGATATGAGCCACGAAGGACTTGAGCATAATCACGTGGGAATGTTTGATGGATGTTCAATGTTCAGGACAATGCAGAACTGGATCAGGAACATGTGCATGCTTCTACGTGGAGGGTGCATGACTGAGCGATTAGTCTGCAGTGTTTGTGATCAGAAGGTTGTTGGTTCAAATCCTAGGGACTGGGCTCCAGAGACTGGCCTTGCTTTCTCAAAAAAAAATAAAAAAAAATGTATGTGCTAAAATAAGTAGGACACCAACACAACTGTTGGCCAGTAGATGGTGACATTTTGTTGTCTGATAACTGAAAAACTAATTAGTAATTGTGAAGTTAACATGAATGAGGACTGAAGCAGTGACCTGAAACTTAGAATGTCATAAAATGACTGATTATCAAGCCTTTCCACACGTGACCGGTGTGCAGAGACACAGTATGCTCACCTGTAGCCCACAGCCCCATCATACACAGAGTCGTTGAGCTGAACCAGCAGGTCTTCGTAGATCATTTGCTGGCCTGCGGGGGCGCTGTAGGACACCAAGCCATCTGTGAGAAAAGTGTAAGGAATCAGTTTAATCCCACATGGGGTCCTGCGCCATCCAGCACTGAACGTGTTGGGTGTGAGGTCATCGGAAACAGCACGGGTAACAAAAAGCGAAAGAAGCAAGACAAAAAAAAAAAAAAAAAAAAAAAAAAAAAACAGTAAATACCTTTTAAATAACATTAGATAAAGCAATACGCTACAGTCCAACTGTAAGAGGTTTGGCTGGTTCAGTAACTGCATTCTGATTCGAATTATTTATTTCTGTAACTGGAGGCATGTTGTGGCAGAGCGAGTGAGGACCTTATGCCTGTGGCTGAAAGGTGGTGGGTTCAAAGCCCAGGGCTGGCAGTATGATTTCACCATTAGGTCTTTGAGCAAGGTCCTGAACCCGCAATTGCTTTTTGAACTGCACGTCGCTTTCAATAAAAGCAGCTGCTGAATGTAATTCAATTATGCTTTTATGATCTCTTGAGGGAAACACATTGAGATGAATGTGGTCATATTACAAGATAAGAGCAATAATACACAAACCCTGCAGGGAATTATTCAGATGAAATATATTTTTACAAATCCAAGTCATTGGCAGTCAGCAGCAGATTTATAGCACAGATAAAATGCGCTCAAAAAGTACTTAAAATGTTATTCATAGTGCTTTACTGTTAAATCGTACAATCAATTCAGAAAAATGGCTGTCACTGTGAAATATGCAAACATCTGAGTTTGAATTATATTTGCAAACTGCAGTGGGCCCCTGGCTTGAAGCAGAGCGAAAATCTTTGGGATCATACATCTGGCAGAATTACGGGAGACTAAGACTGCATGGCTGTACAGGTTAGGGCACTGTGCCCGTTACTGGAAGGACATTAGTTTGAATCCCTTGGTCGGCTGAGGGATTTCACAATTGGGTCCTTGAGCAAGGCCCTTAACCCTGAATTGCTCTCAGCATTTGATGACCCTGCTTTCTAAAGTGTATATTGCTGTGGTTAAAAGTATCTCATAAATAAGATCATTGGTGGGAGAATGGTGGCTATTGAAGGGGAGAAGAAAACCACACCACTGTCCATTTAAATCACTCACATACTAGCAGTAAGTCACCCCTGGTGCACCACAGCGGTAAGCAAGGCCACTGTAGAGCTAGCTTGCTATTAGCATTCACTTATCTATGCATTGTTGGGTTTTGCGTGGACCGTCCCGGCTTACCTAGCCATTCGCAGCCATAAAGCTCCACCCTCATGCACACGTTCATGGAGTGGTCCGTCACAGGCATGAAGCGGACGAAACGGGCGATAATGGGAGGCTCCAGGTCCTTCAGCACCACGTCGTACGCGTTCCTGTTGCCCTCGATGATCTGGGGGACGACGCAGAATGATGTCATGAGATGCCGCTGATGTGTGATAATGCTGATGGACGATGCTCTTCTTTACGTTGTAAAGGAAACCGCTATCTTGAGAGCTAAAAGGTTACACCAGTTCAAGTCATTATTAATGATAATCCATATTCCAATGGGGGCTGGGCTAAATCACCGTAGCATTTAGCAGCAAGAATACCCTCATAAACCGATATAAACAGCAGTTTATGTCGTAGAGTAGCTTCACAGCACCCTGGGAGGCTGGGGACATGCCAGACGGGGCAAAGAAAGGTGAGGTGACATTTACTTCACGTGTGTCAAGTTACCAAATGACACTGTTCTGTTTATGGTTCAGTCCCGAGAACACGCACGCAGGCCCTGGCTTCCATCATATTCCTACGCCTGGGTGATTCCACCAAAGCTGACATCTTTGGTTTGTTAAACCCATCTCCATGCCCAAACATAGAATCACATCAGGGGCGGGGCCACAGAGGCACTGACCCAAGCTGAAAACTAATTGGCCTCTGGAGTGCTCACTCCCCTGTCACTCATTGATTCAAAGCATATCATTGGCTAATGGTATGATGGGCCCCGCCTTTTATGCAACTCACCTTAAAAAAAAATTAATAAATCCTAGAATCACCCCTGTGTCACATGGTTCTGACTGCAGAGTCCCCAAGAGCAAGTTAGAGGGAATTAAGCCCAACAGGGAAAAGGATATATGACCAACCTCCCTGCCGTGTCTGTTCCTCCAAGAGATCCAGCGGTTTCCATCGCGGCTGTACTTGATCTTGTACATCTGGGCGAACTCATTGCCCATGCCGCCAGCGTGACGGCCCTGTGTGCCAACGAGCGTGATGAAGTGCAGCGAGCGCAGGTCAATCTGCAAGAACTCATTCAGGTGGTCGGGCTCCATGGTGATCTCTGGGCACCAGGCGCCGTCGCCCTCATCGAAGTCTAGTCTGGGGTTGGGGGAACGGAGAAGTGAGAGGAAGGAGAGGGGGAGACCGGCTGAGGGACAGCATGCAATGGGGGCCTTGTTTTGGACTGGTGGGAAAGCACAGCTTTTGTGAAAACATTGTGGCATTGTGCAGAGAAACCAGAATATGTGTAAATCTGAAAGGGAGAACGGGCCACCCACGTGGGTACATTTCCCCATCAGTGTGGTTTTTATGCACGCACGCAGACACAAACACGCGGGCACACACACACACACACACACACACACACACACACACACACAGGCTGAATAACAATACATACTCTGTCAATCGTGGGTTTCAGGCACATCCTTTTGTATTTGTATAAATATTCACAGGCATGGCTGCTGGCGATTTAGCATGCAGGAGCGTCTGCGGGTCCAGATGGACGGACCTGCCGTAACGGGCCGCGGTGGATTCGGACCACTGGCTGGAGGCGGAGATGTCCTCATCCTGGATCTGTCCGCCGGACATTCCGAGTGGGTAACGACACACACCTACGGACATCAACAAAAGCAACTTTAACCATAACTAAACAAATCCATCACAGATGTTCAGCAGTGGTGAAAACAACAACATCATCAGAAATAGACGGCAGTAAATGGACACGGAAAACTTTAATTTTTGTGCATTAATATGCAAAATTATATCCTACCTTGACATATTCCTTGGCAACAGCTCTTAACCTTTATTTTGGCAGGCAGCAACCTAAGATTTTATTTTACATTTTTTAAATATAAAAACAAATAAATAAAAACCATGAAACAGAAACTGACTTTTTCCTAGCTGAGTACAGCTGTCCAGCTACATTTGAGCAGTTTGCGCACAGTGAGCCCCTCTGATGACAGTTCTTACTGTTCTATGTATTTTTATTACTATTATTTACTTTTATAAACTGAAACATACAGCTGAATATTTCTACTTGTTCAGTTGCAGAATAAAAGTAAAAAATAAAACTGGCGAGAGTGTTTAAATTGTTTCAGCATACATTTGTGGTTGTAAGCTATAGACGGTTGGCAGTAATTAACATTTTATACATTGTACACAGTTAGCAGGCGTTTTTGTCTAAAGCAACATACAAATGAGGCAATGGTTCAAAAATTGTTTGAAAATGTAACATTTCCATGATCGTTTTTCAAACGATTTTTTTCCTTTAAAAATTACGGAATTAAGTTTCATTTTAAGAGACCTGTCCTTCTCTTTTGAATAGCTACTATTCAGCTCTTTAAAAGGAACGCATTTCTTATCCGATTACTCGATAAATCAATGGAACAATCAATAGAATACTTGATTACTAAAATAACTGATAGCTGCAGCCCTAATGTACGCCTTGTAAAACATTTCATCTGCCAACCACAGAACTGTGTAATATGTGTTATTCGATTCTGTATATAAAAATTTTCCCCGCACATTTTCTTTTCTCACGCCTTATATTTCAAATTGTTTGTTCTGTATTTTTTAGTTTTAAGTTTCCATCACCAGGAAAGTTATGAAAACTTACAGCAGTTGTACAAGGCTGATATTCGACACTCGTGGAGATCACAGACCTCCTTATTCATCGCCCTTCTTTCTTTCTCCAAGCCTGGACGCTTTCGTTTGGCACACTTCTGCAATATCCTTTGCTTGGTGGAATATAACCCACTCTGAAGCACAGAAGAACCTCCATTTACCATGCAGTAACTGTAATAATGATAAAGTTTACTTTGGAGGGGCTCTGGGTTTTTTTTTTTTTTCCCCTGCAGGGACCATATTCAGCAATTCAAATGACAGGGGGGAGGGGGGTGACAGTAGTGATATAGTATCAGACTGTGGTTCACTGGGAAGCACCAGGTGCCCAACCATGAGAAAATGAAGAAAAAAAAAAAAGACTCTTTTGCTTATTTTATTATTTAAGTGTAAATAGAGTAAAGGAGGGCATCTTGCAGGTCTTTCCATTTGATTCATTTACATGACCATACATGCATAGCAACGGAAACAAAAAAAAAAAAAAAAACTTGGACCCGTTTATAAAACAACGCCACAATGTTTTCACCATTAACCATTATAAAGCGTCTCTCTGATCCTGCATTACATATGCTAAAAACATTTAAAATATAAAACAAAACATACTCTGGTTAAAATCAACACCCACTTAATGACAAAGATAATGTACCATTAGATACTGTGACACTTCGTTTCGACACTGATCTATCAGATGACTGTAAACGAACAGTACGAGCCATGGGTGCTAGTAACCCTTTGCCAAGGAGACCTGAAATGCTTGAAAAAGTGACGGGGAGGGCGGCGGGGACCGTACATAAAGTAGGACAGAGATGGCGTGACGCGTTAGTGGGTAGCACTGTTTGAATTCCAGCCGTGTGTGTGTGTGTGTGTGTGTGTGTGTGTGTGTGTGTGTAGCTTGTATGTTCTACTGGAATCGTGTGGATTTCCTCTTGCAGTCTAAACCACACGTATGTGTGCTACTTCTGATACGATCCAGGTCTTTCTACAACGGGGGGGTCAGAACCCCCCCCCCAAAAAACACCCAACTCATCTGCCAGCAGACACACTCTTTCAGGGGCATTTCTCCTTGAGGTCCAAATCAGCTTTACTGCACATGAAAAAATCATCAGTGGGAGGAGTCTAACGTCACAGGGCAACTAGAGACACTGAAGATATGCGGCTTCAGTGGGATTACTGGCTCTGCTTAGGTAAGTTATTAGGTAACACAAAAACGGATACAGATACAGAGGGAACCCATCCATCCATCCATTTTCCAAACCGCTTATCCTTACTGCGTCGCGGGGGGTCCGGTGCCTATCCCGGAAGCAATGGGCACGAGGCAGGGAACAACCCAGGATGGGGGGCCAGACCGAGGGAACCACACCCACAAAATGCCCATGAATATCAGCTATGCGCATATTGATTTCTGTTTGGCTTTGGCCCCAGAGTGCAGTCTAAATGGACCCCCACCCACGCCACCCCAACATCACAACAGAAACGCCTTTGTGATCCTGCCAGCAGCAGCATGGATGGAAGTGAAGGACATTTTGTTTACTCCCCATTCCGCACCCCGAGGTCCTGCATAAAACCAAAGATGGGAAAACCTTCGAGGTTCATTCCGGCAGCTCCGACCGCATGTCATCCAGATCTAGCTGAAGGCCAGACCCCGACCTCCTCCCAACTGGCCACACTCACATTAACATGCAGGTGCTATATAAGGCATCACTGCATAATTACTTTAAAACATCAAAATGCCGTGAATTACTCAGTTTCATTGTTGATTTTATATGGGATGCCATTACAAACATACACTATATATACACACTATATATATCCATTCTCCAACCACACCTCTAGGATAGGGTTATGGGTATAGAAAGTACATAAAATATAAAATTAAATACATTTCAAAAAGTATCCATCACATATGCACACTCTCAAACATTCAGTAACATTCGAAAATCGACATATCCGCTTAATGCACTTGTTTCCATTTTGCTATTCATCTTATAGTAAAAGGCCTTGAGGCAATGAGGCAATAATACAAATCAAATATTGCAGAAACCAAGAATATTGCAACATCTCAAAATGTTCTCATTTTATTATTATTAATTTTGGACACTCCAAAACATCCCCCCCTTATGCTTCGATGACAGCACTGCAGACTCTTGGCGTTCCTTCAACCAGCTTCCAGATGTAGCCACCTGGATGCTTCTCCAACAGTCATGAAGGAGTTTCCACACGTTCAGGGCACAAGTTGGCCACCTTGATCTCGCTCTTTAATCAAACTCATCCCAAACGAGCTCTGAAGGGTTTAGGTCAGGGGATTATGGGGGTCAGGTCATCTGTCACAGCACTCCATCTTATTTCCTGTTCACAAGATAGTATAGTACTTATGTATCCTAGCGGTGTGCTTTGGGTCTTGTTAAAAAACAAATGATTTTCTATAGATGTGCCCAGACTTTTGACTTGTGCTGTATATATTGCACACAAGTAAACATACATACATATTATATACAATGCAAATAGCCATACACACATATTACTTTGTTGATATCCAGCGAGATATAGAATGTGAATATTCTGCGTTGCCGTTATTAAACCAGACCAACTTTAACAGTGACACTCAACCTGCTTGAAACACATCAGCACGTTAAAATCGGTTGTATCAAATTAAATTAACTCAACAACCCTCTTGATCATTTTCACAAAGACGGCATTGTGTGCTATCGTTCACGAAACAAAAATCCAAGATGATTAATAATACTACACATAAATAATACAATTCAGGATATCATTTTATTATATTACAATTTAATAAAAGGTAGTAGTGTGTACATATAAAACCTGTTATCCAGAAAAATGTTCAGTGGACTGGGAATGAGTTACCTAGTTGATGTGATTTAATAGTTTTATTGACCTATGCTAAAACTCCCAAAAGTTATAATGCCAGAAAAAAAGCTGCTTTGTGAAACATGCTTTTTCAATTCATATTTAGCATTCACCTTGTCAAACGTTTATTTAAATATACAAAAATATATACATTTTCTGTCCCTCAGAAACAGGACAGAAACTAAAGCAATATCAGTTTAAGTTTTCGGCTACGAGGCTAAAAATATCGGTGTGCGCTGTGGGAGGAAGGGGGCCACTTCAGGTGCGAGGCAGTGGCGGTTCGGCCAATCACGGGGCCCTCTGCTCTGCGGGGCCCCTCTGCTCTGCGGGGCCCTCTCGCACTGGCAGACGTGCAGAAACCCAAGCCTGGACTCTCAGCTCCAAGCGCTCCCCCCCCCCCTTCCCTCATATCCCCTGATTTTTCCAGGCCCCTGCCCCCTGAAAGGCGTTCTTGTTCCACGATGTTTGCCATCTAACCGCCGTCTCCAACCCCCATACGTTGCCACAGGGACTTATCGTCCACGCTATCTTCCCACAAGCTGGGTGGGGGCTGTGCGGGCCCGTTTTCACCACCTCCTCGTCCCCTTATTCCCCACCCACAGGCCTTCATGTCAGATGGCTTAACATTCATTTCAGAAAAAAAATTTAAAAAGAAGAGTAGGGACTCCGTTGTACCTACAGTATGTGGGAATTTTAAGCAGGGGAAAGTTGGCATACTTCAGAATCTCACTGCTACTTAAGTCAGTGATGCGTATTTTCCTGCTATGGAAAAACCTATATTTTTTGTAGTTTAGAAATAACATCTAAACTGATATTACAGTACATGGCGATCTTTCCCCAATACAAGATATGACAAAATTTAAAAACACAAACCTTAGAAACATTCAAAACTGGGTTCAAATCACTGTGGGCAGTGGAGGCTTGATGGTTAGGGAAGCGCACTTGTAATTGAAAGATTGCTGGTTTGAATCCCTGACCAGCAAGGCACCACTGAGGTACCCTGAGCAAGGTACCACCCCCAAGCACTGCTGGGTGCTGAATTAGCTGCCCCCTGCTATGTCATATATCGGTTAAATGCAGAGAACACATTTGGTGTGTCAATGACATTTACATACTAGAATTCAGATGACAAAAATAAACCACAAACCTTAGAAACCTTCAGAACTATGAACTATTAAACTGTACAGTGATTCTGAAAACCCTTTGCCAATTTTGATCTCACGTAGCTCATATTTAAAATCAGCAAATTCTTGCGCTGTTGGATATTTCAGTTATTGAACTCTGACCGTCTGTCCTCTGTGGGTTCGTGAGCACTACCCAGAAATGCACGCAAACCGGCTAATTCTGATGTACTTTCCTGCTGTCAAAATGTCTGGCGTGGATTAGCCACAGACTCCAGACGGATCGAGGAGCCCATTGTAGACGCAGTACATGTAATAATAAACCCTGGCCAAGGTCGAGCCCTTGCAGAGCCTCGAGGAATGAGGACGGGAGGCCTGCGTCTGACTGTGCAGATACTACAGGAGATGCTGGGTGAAGGATAGCTCAGCTGATGGGTTCTCCAGCGATGTGACCCCTGTCCTGGTGGGTTTACTGTTTTCCGAGGCCTAAGTCTAAGGTTTTCTGAGATGCAGTTAAATGAGTCAGGCGCAGAAAGGCAGGACAGGAAGGTTTTAAGTTAAATTCCAGGTACATTCGGTGGGTCTCTGGAGATATATTCTGGGGAGCGGTATTTAATGCAGTTCATGTCAGAACACGGAGAGATATGCTTCTTGGGAATTCGCTATATGGAATGATTGTATCCGTTATGAAATATGAGGCAAAGAATGAGTCTAGCAGACGATTCCCCCTTTTTTGTACAATAACGGAGCCAAATTTAAATAAGTACTTTAGTTCAGTCTCATGACATTGGAGCGTTAATAAACATAGTTCTGGTATCTTCCATAGTTTGTGATTTTTAACAAGACGTTAACCCTGTGCGCTGAGATAGACTAATACACTATGAAACTCAGGCACAAAATGATGCTTTATAAGTCACTGCCATCTTCAGTGTTTGTTTAAATGTAAGAACATTCTGGATTTTCTGCAGTTTGGCACAATAAGGCTTTAGTTAAAATGGAAGTTACGCTGCATGCCTTATTACCCCCCCAAGGTATCTACTGTATAATACTTTATAAAACTGTGGCATTTCCAAGCCCGTCATTCCTACACTGAATCAAAGTGAATTTTACAAAGATGATACACTTTTAATGGCTCGCTTCACTGTAAAGAAACAACTCAATGCAATTTAGTTTACAGGCTACAAGACCTATATTCTGTCGTATTTCGCAAGTCGAAAACTGCAGCATTTTTCATGGACTTTCCACAAAGGTTCTATTCCTGTTCGCCAGTTCAGTCATCTTGTAAAATGTGACTGGCGTTCACATTTGCGTCACTTTCCTCTCCATAAAACACACGTGTGAAGGCATCACATGACACGCAGGCTTTCGGCACGGAATGATCTAGAGCCTGTAACGACTCGGATTCCTTCAACAATTCCAAACCTTAAACACCGTCTGGTCATTTTTCACAGATTCTCCTTTGGTACATTGCAAACAAACACCCTTGGTCACCCATGCATTAACCATAAAAAAAAAAACTACCACCTCTATCCTTAGGTTTGCTCCTTCGGACAGATATTCGTTGCAACATCACTGAGCTCCATGAGAATAAATCGCAAAAAAAAAATTGCAGGGAAGTTCAGTTTAACTTGGGTGGGACCCCAGAGCTAAAATAGGCCCAAGATGAGAGCGCTTGTCTTACCGGGATTGACTTGCGACCTCACGGCTCCTAGAAGAAAGAGCAGAAGCAGAGGAAGATGGTGCCTCATTTCAGCCAGATTCTTCATTCCTACCACATGCAGGACAGAAAGCCTGGAAATTCAGAAAAGGGGAACGGAAATTAAGTTTGCTGCAAAATGTTGACAATGACTAAATTTGCTCATAAGGATCTAACAATACAGAGGAATAATGGAAAAATTATGAGAACTGCTGCAAACTTGCGTGTTCATGGGAATCACTGTTTTATTTTTGTAAAAGTTAGAAATTACATTTAAAATTGTTGAATTGGTGCATATAATAAAGATTATATTTTATCCTAAAAAATATGTTAATGAAAAGTTAATTCAGTCAACATCTATCCGTCCATCCATCCATCCATCCATCCATCCAATTTACCAAATTAAAGAGCCAAGTCCAAATTTTGATGGCCCTATCGCACACAGAAGTAAAAATCCTAGTCAGTTTGGTCTTATTCCTAGAGCTCTGTGTAAACCATGACCTCAGAGGACTTCAGTAGAGATTGATGGGTTCAATTGTTTTGAAAAGGGTATAAAACCATTGGGGGGGAAAACATTTTGGGATTTATCAGTCCACTGCAAGACAAACAAGCCAGAAATTCAAGACTATACTCCACCTTCAAAATTAGCCAACAGATCAACAAGGAAAAGTGCCATGCAGGACGTCCAAAGGAACCGCAAAACAAAGCAACTCTGGGCCTCCCTTACTGCTGCTGACAGCAAGGCTCATACCTCAGTAACATGAGAGAAACTCAAAGGGGTCAGCCAGAGGTTAACCACAGTACTCTTCAGTTTACAATCAACCATTTGGATGACTGAGTAGATATTTAGAAGAATGCTTTCTGGACAGAGGGGTCCAAAACATATGTGATTGTTTCTTTGGATTCAAGCAAAGATATCACAGCTGGTGAAAGCTTTATCAAATGTGATGGTGGGAGTGTCATGCTTTGGGGTTGCTATGCTAACCTACAGAGAGCAGTACCGGGGCGATGGGGCTTTGGACAGTGTGCTTGTGATCAGAAGGCCACTGGTTCAAATTCCATGGCTAGCAGAGTAGAAATTTCACCACTGGCACTATAAGCAAGACTTAACTTCAAATACTGGCTGATTTCTCAACTATATGCAGTTTTAGATAAGTGTCTGCAAAACATATAAATGCAATTTCCCATCATGCAGGGAAACTGAGGTGCTGTGAAGTATCCTAGAGAACATCACGCTCCTATGAGCTGGAAGTGTCAGTAATAGGAACTGTAGCATGACAGTCAGCCTAAACACTCCGACAAAAATCTACTAAAGAATGGATTAAATGCATGAAATTCTGTGTCTTTGCAAATGTTAGGTCAAAGCTCATACCTAAAAACAGAAATGTTGGAAAGACTCAAAAGTAGACCGCTCCTCTGAACCCAACCATAACGCTGGAACTGAAGAGGAAGAAAGAAAAAAAATCCTCAAAGAAGATGTTCATGTCCGCTCAGTAACTAGAGGAAATGTTTGGTTTCACAGCAGATAAAGGAAGTGCAATAACTCAGAAATGAAAGGCTCATTCATTTCTGTACACTGACCCTTTTGTTATAGAAATGGTTTGTTTAATAAATAAAAGGCAATAAGGAGAGTGTTTCTGTTTAAGATTATCTTCCTCGACCACTGGGGATTTTATAGGATTTATGAAAGACGTATGAAAGATGAAGGTTGGTCATCCTTCCACACAGTGCTATATAGGTTATGTCTGAATCAACCTGTATTTGAAAACTGGTCATAAAACAAATGCAAATTTATCCGGAGGTTAACCCTTTTACGAATGTATTTTGGGTGTTGAGTTTGGCATGGATGAGTCAATGCAGCAAGAAAAGCAAATTAAAAAATGTCTTTCAAAAACTACTGCATAATCCTATAAATCAAATTAGCAAATCTCTTTTCTGCTAAAGCATCTTAACATTTGTTCCTCACTATATATAAAAAAATATTGCTGCAAAGTGAAAAATAAATGTGGCAATCGTTTTTATTGTAACAATATATTATGACTAACCCATGATGGAAATATTTTACAATTATAAATAGTATTAATACTTTTCAAACATCTTCAAGTACTTTCAGGATGGTGACTAGCAAACAGTTTGCTGATAGAGTGAAGCTTCACCATCACACTCACATCACTGTCCTGGACTGCTGGGTAAGTTCAAGCCACCGGTTAAACACACACCAGTCGCCACAGGACTCTGTGGGGAAGTCTGAAGAACAGCACTGGCATTAGTTTTCATCTCTGGCCAAACACAACCTTCCTCATGACTGAGAAGGGGATCTTATAATGCAAACCAATGTCACCTTCACGTCCAAATGCGCTTTCTATAGGGGCTGAAGTGTCGAAAATAAAAGATTGCAGCGCAGATACTTAACAACGGCACTGACACAACCTCGCATTGTTTATTGGGATTAGGGGGTCATTTTAAGCAAACCCAAACTTTTCTTCACAGCATCAGGAAGTCCTGCTGCTCTCCTATTTCATAGCCTCTAATTACCGGGTCTGGGTCAATCAGAACCAACAAGAACCCAGTGCAATGGCTCCATTTGTTTGAAAGCTGTCTGCCCTGTTACACGACGTTCTCAGTTCCCATTCGGCGGGAGACCAGGATCTCAGTGGACTTAAGGCACTCCGAGAAAGGGGTCAATGTGGCTTAAAACTACCCGCAAGCCTATAAACCTTATATCAGAACTTCACCGAAAACTGAAAAACAGAACAGTTGAGACCTCGGTTATCCTTCAGGGTCTTATTGGATTATGCCAAAGGCAAGTAGAGCTCAGCGTGCAGCTGTTGATGCTTAAAACTGCAGAGGTGGAGCCTAAAATATGAAACCTCAAAAGCTGATGGTATCTAGGGTGGAGGGTTTGTGAACCTGCAAGCCCTACGTTTAATTTTATAAGCATGAAGCGATATTAGAGTGCAACCCAAATATGGAATCAGAATGCTAATATACAACTTAGTAGGAGAAGCCCGCCATCCCAAATACAGATGCTCCCTCGGTTATGATGATCCGTGTTAGGATATTTAGAATTTTTGATGAGTATATGATTTTCACTTGCAGTCCATTATCCAATAAATTACACAAGATATTCAGTTGGTTTTATGCAAGTAGAGAGCTGTTTGTATACGGCTTACGGAGGATCAGACGTCACGTTTTTCACAACATGGCTGTGTTGCATGCCAAGCTCTCTCTGAAAGGGACGAACTCCCATGAAAAGTTTATGCAACCCTGGCTGTCCATCGACGGCACCACTGACAAGAGCTGCATAGCATTTTATTTTACACTGATTTTCTGATGCTTTTATCACGAGCGTCGTCCAAGTGAGAGAGCAGGATTAGCAGAGCGCGATTTTGACCGGTAATGTGCAAAGACAGTAACAGGCTTCGGCAGAAAGTACAAGGACAAACACACGTGCACATCACCTGCCAGCGCACCACATCACTCAGTCATCTGTTGCACGACTGGAAGAGAGAAAAAAGGAAAAAGGAAAAAAGTGCACTCAAACTGAATACATTTCTTCACACTTCATTATTTCAGAATCAGGAAACTGCCAAAAAGTAAAGTCATACCACACTTTTCCCAAGTCCACATTCTCTGCATAATATTTATGCCTGTCCTCAGACTGACAGGAGCTCGCAAGGCCCCTGCATATGTGACCAAAACACACACCTCTATTATATACCAGATTAACAATGCAGTACAGGTCTTAGCCTGGAGGCGGATCTCTATCTGCATAAACTCTACGATAATCAGCCTGCGTTAGAATCTTATATACCTGGATCATGTCCCCCTTAGTCTCCTTTGCTTGAGACTGAACAGATTTAGCTCAAGTAACCTTTCCTCGTATGACATTCCTCTATCCTACCTGATAAGATACTGTGTGCCTAAGATCAGGTCAGGTTCATCAGAGACAAGGTAGGACAGAAAACCTGCTGGAAACCGGCACCCCGGGATCAGAGGGACCTACCCTGGCTGTACTGGATAAGCATAACAGGAAAAGGATGGAGAGATCCTTCAAATTGTGAGCAGGAACGACATTTCAAATGGTCTCCACGGTACAGCTAAGGTACCCGAGGTAGACGGAGCCACTTCTATGCAACATTAACGCTGCATGTACAAAACATTCCTTAAAAGGTTATTATGATAATTAGTTTGTTAAAATTCTTTATTTCAAAAATATATATCATCAATACAAAAGGCCATTAAATACAGAATTCTGCTACACTGACACAAGGCTACAAAAAAAGAAGAAAGAATAAAACTGTTCTTTGAAAGTGATGAGGGTTTACCGTCTACGGTGATGAGATGCAGGCAAAGGTTTCTGTAGCATTTTGTTTCAATTCTTCATCATTCTACAGCTCAACTCAGAAATACTGAGGACAACTTTTCGCATGATTTTTTTTGGGGGGGGCAGCTACATCAAAACCCCAAACTCAATAATATATTATACTAAACCCCATGTCATCCAGCATAGAAAAAAAATATCTGGAAGGGATTTAGTCGTGACATAAACCAGAGGATTTTAGGCTTACTGGCAAACGGCCTACATGGTTTCTGATGAGGTAATACAAATTAAAAATACAGAATATCTACAGAAAGAGTTCAACATTCAGGAAAGCTAAACATTGCGCAAACGTACCTGACAATATCCAGAAACATGAAGGCTGGCTTCGTTTAATTTTACATTCATCTATAATTTCCGGGATATTTCTTTAAGGTTCTCCAAAGAACTTATAGATGCTTGTTGTTCATGCATTTAGAAAGTCAGGCAAAAACGCATTTGTTCAGGTTCGTGCAGCTCCGGTATACGAGAGAAAACAAACCGCACGCATCTATTTTCCTGATACGGCGAGAAGGTTGCGTTTCATCGCATACCTCCGAACGCGTCCAGCAGTAGTCGTGAAGCGTTCCCAAAACAAACATGAACGTCCTGGGTAGCTACAGGAGCTCCTCAGTCTGAGACATCAAATCACACTGGAACGTCGGAAAAGGGACCGACTCCATTCAACCGACACGCACGACAGAAACACGCTGGGACAGCTATTTCTTTACCAAAAGACAGCTTTGCATGTTGAAATATCAGCCCTTTTCAAAATAAGCAATCCAATCCAAACAATTAACGCGGGCCTGTGCCAACTGTGTGCGATCCTCAAGGTCCGAAGAGAAGAAAACCTGAAAAAAAGGTGCAATGGTGAAAATGAGAGAGAGGTCTTTATGAACGGACTGTGAAATTGTACGTGTAGTGCTTGTCCTCTTGTGCTAAGCTTGTGGCAACGGATGAATGGAATGCGTTATTCATTCCCAATAAGAATAGCCGACATGAAATATCAACAGTCCCAACACAGCCGGCTAATTCTGGTTATACACATGCTGTACCCTATAACGTCAAACCAATTTCGTGCTTAGCAAGCAAGCAGCAGCTAACCAGGTAGCTAAATTTCTAGCTTAGTCGACACCGTGCACAATGAAAATCCATAAACCAGTAAATATCCATGAAGTTTAGATGGATAATGTTACACAGCCAAGCTGAAGCCAACCAAAGTTATGTACAGTGTATATTCCAGACTATTTACAGTATGTAAACAGTCTTGCAGAACTCTACCAATTCTGTCATTTTAAGTGGGAGCTAAATGTAAAATTCACTTCTTCCCATATGAATCCAGATACTTTGGATTTGACTTGTTGCAATTCACAGTATTTAAATCAAATCGGCAAAATGTTTTCAGAATGTCTGGGGTTTCACTGCACTGTAATTACGTTTTAAATAGACACCAGCCTAACGGCCAAAGGTCAGGAAGTGACCTGTATTTTTCCTTGCCTTTAAAAATATCTGAAAGCCTTGGTCATCTGGGTTTTTTCCACGTGCAATTCCACTGACGGAGCATAACTCACATTTTGCCATGCAAAATCCAAATAATTACATTTCATAAATCTGAATCCAGAAAATTAATGGGATTTCTAGGAAGAGACACGGAAATCAGAGACGGGTTTTAATTCGCAGGAACGCAGCTGAGCACCAGAACTGGGAATTAATTTGCTTTGAAACCTTGACAGTTGAGTCTAATTCCCTTAGTTCCGTCTGAAAAATCCATCGAAACCACCCTCCAGCTCACTTTAGGAAAGTTCTACCGGGAAGCCTGAACTCAAGCCCTTTTGGCGCAGAAAAAAGGCTCATCTAATTAAAAATTGCAATTATATGTAGTCTTTTTCAATGTGATTCAATATGGGCATGCAAACAAATCAACAAGTATATAAAGCCGTATTTATTGCCATTATAAATATTCCACGTCGACAAACACTCCACCAGAAATGCATTCCCACGAGGATACGATTGTGAAATAAAGTTGCCAAAACAAGGTCTCCTTTTCCTCTCCCCCATAGCATATTGTAGCAACTGCAAAGCGTGGAAAGTAACATACAATTTTCTGGTTGTTCTCCCCTGCGGTTATGACAGGACTGGGTTCCAAAGCTTCTTTTTCCAAGCCCCCTCACACATCACTTTCGCAGACTTTCAAGATGTCACGACAAGGCAGAGTCAAGCTCGCAACCCGGCACAGAGCACCACTCCTCCATTTCAAACAAAGGTCAGGGGTCATCACAAAGCTAAT
>JAODJX010000035.1:16055632-16065671 GCA_026776945.1 Isichthys henryi | reverse complement strand
CCCCCCCCCCCCCCCCCCCCCCCCCCCCCCCCCCCCCCCCCCCCCCCCCCCCCCCCCCCCCCCCCCCCCCCCACGTACTGGAAATTCATGGTACACAAACTAAACATGCACTCTATCTTACAGTATCAGGAAAACAATAGTTTTGGCAGTTCACAAATAAATACAAAAAAATATCCCTCCTTTCAGTACAGCATGTGGGTTAACATTTTATAATTATGGACGCTCTGCTTGATGTCCGCAGACAAAAGAGAAAAACCATCAGCGCCTGTTCACCTTCTTCCATTTCAGTTATATAAAGGATTCCTCGGATTTCTGCAACACTGAATCGGTTATTTTAGCCCATTAAATCTGTCACCTGTGCACGATTAGTCTCAGCTTCGCACTAACGGCCGACCATCGTCCGCTCGTTAAATGGGGAAAAAGTTGGAGCGTCGGCATGAATGTGAGGTGTGGTTAGACCATCGCTCCCATAAAGGGCCGAGAGGAATCCGGCATTATTATGGGGACCAATTTGTCTGATGCCAAGCAAAATATGAAAAACCTCAAAAAAAAAAAAAGAATCTGTTTAAGTGGTACATATTGACACAACTTTCAGTATTATTAGGGTGAAAGGGCTTAGGGATTAGCAAGGACCACACAAACAAATGCATGCTTGACAGGCAGACAGACAAAGGAGAATGCAGGGTTATATATTGTAGCACAACACACATTAAGACAATAAAAAAAACATTTAGACATCATTAGTCAGTAACAAATATTAAATGACAACACAATAACAGCACAGAGATCACGTTTGTGAAACCACAGAGATACAAATGATAAGGTATGAATACTCCAGGAAGCTTATTTCGAGCATGGAACACAGTGCATGATATACTCACATTTCCTCACGCGTACCCCCATACAGCACAACGCCTATTAACTCCATGCAGGCTGAGCTGGCCGCATATTTCAGCCTGAAACCCTGGACCTGCGAGGCCGTAGCAGTACTGAGCTACTTCATTAACAAGATAACTTGCTAAAACGGGGGTCAACAGCCCAGGGTGGGACAACGTCACATGATTATTCCTTCAGCTCATTGTGAGGGTCAAGGGGGCGTTATTGTCATACCATCCATGTTCAGGTTTACAGTGGCACAAAGTAACATTCCCTCAGGGTCACAGTGCAGCACATAGGACCACTGACACTCGGAGGGTTACCACAATACTTAAAAGTACACAGTGCCACCAGTAACATTCCCAGTCCGATACCCAGCCTACAACTACAACCCAACATCCACACCCCTCTTCGTCACCCTCTCTTTTCTGCCACTTTTTCCTCTTTTCCACTACTTTCGTCTCTCTTCCTCCCCCCCCCCCCCAAAATCGCTGTGACACTCTGACTCTGCCATCATACACAAGGCAAGTGTTACAGTTCAGCAATATCTATGTCAGACTGAAATGGTAAGATTGAAATTAAGCGTTTCACCAAGTTCGGCTCGTGATAGACACCCACAATTCTCTGCCAAAAACAACAGTACACAATCCGTATACTGAAAAATCTCAATCAAAACCACAACACCTAATCATCCATTAGACTTTAAGGTCTTTAAAAAGGAAAGCACAGACTAGTCTTGGGGTGGAAGAGATCATTCAAACAATCCCATGAAAGCTGGGAAAATGGTTGACAGCACAGCATCATCTCAGAGTGCATTTTACTAGGGCTGTAACTAAGCTCACAGCACTCTGCTCACTGTAACTAAGCTCACAGCACTCTGCTCACTGTAACTAAGCTCACAGCACAAGCTCAAAACAGATATTAATGCACAGACACCCTATAGTGAAACATGTGTTTTTGATTCCCCCCCTCCTTCTGGCCTTAACACGCACTGCAGAGAGTCTCTTTTATGGGGATGCATAAACTCCACAACAAAAATCCAACTGCCGTAACTGGAAGCAGGTGGCAAAGTAAACAGATGCCAATAAAATTGAGAAAAATCAGCGTTAGCAGACTCATAAGATGCTGTGCAGAATAATTAGAGTGCATTTTGGATAATTTGTGTCATCTGGGAAAGTGTGAAATAAGTGTGGATGTAATTACGCAACAGGGACAAGGCAGTATTGTACAGGTACAGCAGCTTGGCAATCAGGAAAATGTCAGAGGCCGCGCTGTTTGAAATAAACACTTTCATAATCACCTCCAGGTGCAATTAATCAATATTCTCTCTTAGCCAATACAAAGCTTCAAGAATCAGGCCAACAGTGCAAATTAATTAATCAGCGGTAATTTTACAGGTATAAAAACAGTTACCTAATAATTGCAAAACTATTTAGGGTATTTTTGTTGTAATTATTTTAATCACACACTAAATGGATAAAGAACAGTTTCTATTTCAGTTTTCTGAAATGAAAAAAATTTTAACTGAAAAATGAGATCAGGCCTATATCCTGCTTGAATTTCATTCCATTTATTGGTGGTATGTTTAGTTGTGAAATAGATGAACATCATGAAAGTGGACATTTCTACCTGGACACAAAGCATTTTTGTTGATGAAGTTATACATTAATGTGGTGTTAGCTCTGGCCTCAGCTGACACAGAAACACCACTTCTATTAAATACACCACAATAAACGCATTGTTCAGGGCGACAGCATTAACTAGAAGGAAAAAACATAAAAAGTAATGAAAAAAAGAATTTGCAGGCCCTGCTCCTGCCAGAGAGTTACGTCGATTCACCTGCGAGGAGAGAGTCTTCACTCAAACAGACCAAGCTAAGAAACACATCTGTTTCCCTCCATAAAGCAAAATGTATTTAAATCACGTGTGACTAAGACAATGCCGGCCTAAACGAAGAATACCTCCCTCAAATTAAACCACTAAATATACGCTCCCCAATTCAAAAGTATAGACGTAAAACAGGTGATCAGCGTTTCCCAGTCCACTCTTCGGGGACCAACAGCCGGTCCGCGGTTTTGTTCCCTCCGAGCTCCCGGTAAGACAGTCTGTGGATCCCCAAGGACGGAACTGGGAAACACTGCAGCTTATTATCCTAATACACAGATATACGCACATTTATTTTATTTTTTTTAAAGGAACAGACTGAGAAACCAAGGAAATGCAGAGAGTCATGCAGTTTCCTGTCAACTTTAATTCTGAACTGTCGACATAATTCTGTCATTTTGTCAAAAAGTTACTTGTTAATATTCACATAGGTTTTAATATTCTAAACTCAACAGCACTTATTACACTGCACTGTGAATCTGTCAAATATACTGTACTATACAGCAGACCTGCCTTGAGGCACAGAAAAGCCCCCATTTTCTCATTACCATCAGTGAAAACTGCTCTTAACTATAACCCGGCACTGAGAATCAGGAGCCGTTTGTGAACAGGAAGTTTCCACATCCCCGCATGACACAAAACAAAACAGTTTTTTGTGTTTATTCATTCTTACACCTTATGTAAGCGTTAGCTATGCCTCGTTTCATTTTGACAACACAGATCCCTCTCAGCAACACGTAGCGCCTCTTCTGCCTTCCCCGTGCCTGAACTTGCACCCTCACCTCTCCTGAGTCCTCAGACTGTTTAAAAATAACAGAAAGTAGCACTAAGCTAAGGGATTAACTGCTACCCCTAGAGCAGAGATACTGCTCTGCTGTTCCACTGTTTAATCCATTAAAACATAGACCAAGGTGGCGTCGGAGAATTATGTACCGGAAAGTTCCATGTGAGATTGCTTATGATGGTTAGGCGGTAAAGATCTTGGAAGGGAGGGGAATTCTGGGCTAAAAACAGAAGCCGTGCCACCCAGCACTTCTGTGTGTACTTATCGCTACGGGCATCAGGTGCACAAAACGTAAGACACCTCCCCAAGATCCACAGACCCGTCACAGAGCGAATACTGATCTGACACGCTTCTTCCAGCTCCAACCACTCTCATTTTATGCATGTTTTGATTTCCTTCGCCGAAACCATTTGAGGTGATAATGGGGGTGATAAGGTTTGGCTAGAGAACTATTTTTTTGGGCTGTTAACTTGACTTCAGGCTGATAAAAACCAACCATAACCAACTGCAGGTGACACCCAGCATAAAAGGCTGTCGCCTAGCAACTAGTTAACAATCCTGTTAAAACTGATAAAAGGAAAATGAACAAACTAAGAACGCAGTGCGCAACACATGACATTAGTATAGTATTATACCATTATGTATTAAATAACCAAAAATGAAATCTTACTTACATACTGATCTCATGCTAATTCATCATTAATGAACTGTGACTTTTTTTTTTTTTTTTTTAAATCTCAAGCAGTTACTATATCTATTAATTCTGTGAACTACTGAAGGAACTACTAATGAACTACTGAAGGAACCAGTATTGAATAACATCTTTTCATCAAGTAGCAACTATATTTGTTTACGATTTGTTCATAATTTGTTCTTCGGTAGTGAGTTATGACTAAGTATTTGTGCCTCGTCAAGTGAAATGTTTACCACCCAGTACGACTTTGAGAATCCTGCAACGATTACCATTAAAAATACTGATGTGGGCCAGTTCCTGATTTTAAAATCGACATATTAAAACTAACGACGAAATTTTTAAATGAACAATAAGCAAACTCAAGTTAAAGGACCTTGAGAGCAAATACCTGCCACACATACTTGCAATGACTTTAACCGTGTGGAAAAAAACAGGGAACATTCTCCGGGTTTTTGCGGTCAGCGGGTCATGAACGAGACTCGAGAAATTGCTCAAAATAGGGTGGGGGCCACATAGCGGTCAAGCCATTCACAGGTGAATTTCACCATAACATCCACTAACAATGTGAGACTTGTACTGCCAACAACACGAGGCACGCTATGAATAAACAAGGGAAGCGACAGAAAGGCTGAGGTGTTAAAAATGGATTAGAGTTTGTTACAAAGGGTGTTGAAGCTCTGGAGATTATTTTTAAAGACGAAAGGTACATACAGCCATATTGCAATGTAGCTCTGCAATTTTTGCATTAATTAATGCGACATTGCTACGTGTTACTAAATATTGTTCACATTTCAGAATACCGACATTTTAGGTACCTTGGGGTGAGTATATAAATATATAAATATGCATATAACAGGAGGTAAGGAGAATTCCCTGATACAGTGTGTTGCCGCTCCCACCACATGAATAACCTCAGGGATGAGAACCCACGTACAGACGTATGATACCTCAGCACCACACTTATTCGGATGGAATAGAACAGTGTGAGTTTTATCCAGTGGCTGGAGTGTCAATCCTGCCACCAACCCCCCAAATTTGTCATGGACGTTGGAGGACCTGTTTGCAGGGCTGGATGCAGATTAACGTCATTCACAGGACAAAGCAGTTGCGGGTTAAGGGTCTTGCTCAAGGGCCCAACAGAGCAGAATCACTCCTGGCATTCAAACCAACAACCTTCGGATTCCTGGCACAGATTGGAATGACCGAACACTAAACAGCTCAGCATACTACTGTCCCATACAAACTTACATTCCCTTTGTTACACAGTGACACACTGTGATTTAAAAGACATCTCGGCTCAATTTACACTCTTGTATTAAGTCTTTAATATTTAATTCACACATGCAGTTGTCTGATGTCACCAATTACGCTTGTTCATCAACCAATTAAATCAGCAACTTGATCACATTTTAATAAATTCTGGTTCCTTTACCACAGACGCTAAAGAAACACTACAAAGATCAAAAATCAATTTTTAACGGACTGGAAATTAATAGGAAAGTGATCACAGCTGCTTCTAGTTATCAAACAGGTTATATTATTAAATAACCAGTAGCCAATTTTTATATGCAGTTACGTCTGGAAATATTTTCAACACCATTGCTGGTGCCAGTCCCTGCTGAAAAATCATTAAAACCATCAAAATCTTTATTTTTCCCCCCCATTTAAAGCTACTGCTTAAACTTTATGTAACATCATGACGTTTCATCAAAGTTTCCATATGAGTGAGATGCAAATGCCTGGTTCTTTAGGTGAAGTGTGGATGAAAACCTCAGGCTATGAAGAAACATTTAAAACATTTTGCTTGTGGTCCAGCATCCAGTCAGCTAAATCAGTCTGTCAGCATACGAAGGATATGCAAACAGGAATATTGGAGGTGTGAGTTTTAACTGGGGGACTGTGTGCGGCTCTGTGGGCTTCTGGGCCGGCGATGGAACATCAGCCTGTTTAAATCCTGCCCCGCGGTCAGCTAGGACTGGATCACCCTGCTTTTTCAATTCTACGCCGCTTTGGACAAAAGCATCGGCTAAATACATACATGTGAACTTGGCTTCGAAATACTTGCTTGCAGTTTTATGGAAATATTACGGCTCAGAATTGGAAAATGATATCAGAACATCCAGAGAAAAGCGAAAACGCGTCAAATTATGCAATCTGCCACAAGAAACAAACTGACATCATGATTTTGGAAAGGAGTGAGCGGCCTTCAAGATCAAAGCAGGAAAAGCGGTTCATGAACAAAATGGGTTAATGACGACTAAAACTGGTATATAGGAAATTATATAGGCAGTTAGAGTCAGGCTGTGCTGAGGACAAGGCTTCCCGTTTACGGAAATACAGCACGAGTGGTTTTTTAGTGCAATACACAGCCAATGGGGCTATTTAGCACAAGACAGTAACTTTTCCCCACAAACACAGAGGAGAAGCAGCCGTTTAAAAAGATGATGTTATGTTCACAATTAAGTAGTAAATTAAAGATACATGGTTAAGTACAGAGCTAGAAGCAGTCACCAGACTCGGCAATTCACAACAGGCCGTAAAATGAATATGTGAAACTATTACCATGTTACAGATCCACTGTATAACTGAACATTAATGATACAGAAATCAGTTAGTATAAGGGTGTTTTTAAGATCAAAAAACACAAGTCAGCTTCAGGCGTGCTAAAAGAAGACCATCTCATGAGGACATTCTCTCTCTTCCATCGTTGTTTTTAATTAAACAAAAGCATCTTTCATTGCTGAAGTTAAAAACCACAAGATAAGATTCCCTGGAGCACAGAAATATGTGGTTTGTCCAAGGGGCAACACATCCATGTAGAGAGAGAGAGAGAGAGAGGGAGAGAGAGAGGGAGAAACCGTTAGTAGGTTCCAGCACCCCCCGCCCCCCCAGGACCACTCAAAGCACAGACCTACAGCCCAATGGTTCACAAATGTCAATGGGGGTGTCCAAGCTGTAGCACTAGAACATTTTGGTCACTTCAAAACATGGTACAACTGAAAGTACTGAAAAATGAATTTTAATTAATCTGCAACTTGATCACATTTAAAGAAATTATGGTGATGCTAAACAGACACCATGAAGATCAAAAAACTCATAAAAAAAGGGAAATTAATTGAAATGAATGTGAAAGAGTGAGGACAGTCGCTTCCAGGCTTCCTTTTAGGTTACGGCTTTGCTCCCAACCAGAATCGTCACTATATGAACCATAACCTACTTTAATATTTTGTCTCATGTATAACATCCTGAAAATCCTCTTGCATGAAAAGACCCACATCAACCCCCTAAAAATTAGAGTCAGGTACAGCAAAATAAGGCCTATTAGACCAGTGAAACAGAATGAGTTTCCTACCAAACACCCAAATGCAACATTTATCACAGGATAGACAATACGGTGGGACCTTGTAAGGGTCCGAACTGCTGACATAAGCGTTTGTTAATTATGAAAGGGAAGATCCCAAGATCCCTTTTGAAAGTGTAACCATATGTGTGTAAATACCTTTTATTCAATCTATCACCAGTATCACAAACTACTTAAGGTTGCTTTCCCTCAATTTAATAAATTAAAATCAAAGGTTCGCCCTGACGTATGTGATTATCCCCAAATTTTTATACACAACTGATCATATTTAATTTAATTTAGGATTTACGACCCTTAGTCTAACAGCTAACTTTTCCGTGGAAAGGACTGTAAAAGAAATCATTTCCACAAAAGGCCGAAAGTAACAAATTAACATACGTTTTTAAAACAAAAGCGTACTTTTAAAAACTGCTACAGTTGCTTAGCATTTACTTTCAGGAACTCTACTTAAGCACAGCATACATATGAAAGGTACTCTACTTCAACTTCTTACCGCATAAATACTGCCACCAAGCTTTTAGATTGAATGCACGATATTCAAGACCAGATACTGCAACATGATTTGTTTCCAAAATTGCGCAAAACTAAGTTACCAAGAGGATATCAATCGTTTGTAGCGAATGCATTATTTCGCTGAATGTTTCCACTGTGCCGATCCAGCTACTACAAACTTTACCTGGAATCCGATATCCTCTATTTTCGGCCGCCATGCAAACAACAGAAGGTGGCAAAACTGGTAATAAAGAGGATTCCAGAAAACGCACGTCCGAAAGACGCAGAAAACAGACATTAAAAGCATTTTATCGGGAATTAACGTTACCCAAGTCAGAAGCGCAAACCCCCCCCCCCTTCTTTTAACAGTAATTGCACATAACATCTTACATGATTTTCTCAAAGAGCGGTCTGTCCGTTTTAGTAAACGATATTATACTTATAGAAGAGAAATGCTTACTTTTTTTCAGCGTTTCCGCAATCAAACCATTTGTCCAGGGAAGCCCGTACGTAATGCAGGCTGTCAGTGACAGCGAACGGTAGGTCTCGCAGTCCTAGGCGCTTCTCCCTCCGTCCGGAGCTGATGTAAGAGTCCCACTGAAAAACTCCACATTCTGCACATTTTTGGGAAGCCTCCGAAATCCCAGAATTCCGCATGGCCAGCATAAGGTACTCATTAAGAAACCGGCTGCTCGACCAATCACGGCAAACCTCTGTTATACTCAATTATTTACTGTTGTTGTTGTTATAATAATAAAATGATAATAATAACTGGAGTTATGCAATTCCTAGCACTGTTTCCTCACACCTTCAGGTAGGACCGATCAAATCCCACCTCCTCTGCTTGCATTTTTATGTTCTATCCGTGTTAATTGGGTTCTCTCTAGATTTTCTGGTTCCCTGTCGCAGTCTAAGCACATGCAAATAGTACAATTGTGTGTGCAAACATGTAGCCTATGTGTCTGCCTGCCACGTGCCCTTTCCTGCCTGGGATAGGTTCCAGGCCCCCTGTGAAATTGATCAGGATAAGCAGTTAGAGGATGGATGGATGGATGGATTACGCAGAAGTGCAAAACACTATACAAGACGTCAAATATACAAAAGAATTTTTAAATTATGTTTTCACTCAGTACTCTGCCTAAAGAACTGAATTCTTTTATATACTGTATACCAGTGAATATTTTGGGGGGGAAAAATGTTCAAATAATCAAAAATTTTCCATTACTGGATATTTAAGCAATTGACATTTACCATGCTTCACACCAAACGAAATGAAACCCAGGCTGTCGCTCATATGGTCCTTCGCTTTATTTTCTCATAGCAACAGCAGAATGTAAATTATTTTGGAAACTATGCCCATCAGGTCCCGCTGGAAACGGCAAAGAAAGTCTGTCCATGAAAGTGCTAATGCAGAAATCGCATCGGTTCAAGGCCGGTTTTTCCTGACCTGTACTCCGTGCCTCCGAGCTCTTGCTGGAAGAATGTTCACATTTCTCAATTCTTCATCCAGTCTGTCACAGACAAGAGGGTGTGCAGTTTCCTCCCCTCCAAACTTTAAATTCAGCAAAATGACACAAAGACTGGCAGAAATACACAATGCAGATATACATCCATCCCTCCATCCATTTCCATACCTGCTCTGTCATGGCAGGGGGACACTGTAAAGTTTACCACAGGGAATCCCAGGGGGGGACAGGGAACCAATCCCTAATGGGGGCAAATTTACAATTTCATACCGATGGGGAATTTGGAAAATCCAGTCACCTTAGCGTGCCTTTGGACCGTGAGAGGAACTTGGTGAACCCAGAAGAAATGCCAGAACAACACAGGGAGAACAAAGAAAGTCCACACGTGTGATTACCAGTTATTACCAGCATTGGCTTGTCATCTTCCTTGCTCTCCAGTTATTTATAGTTATCTGTTTATAGTTATATTGACTCTTATATTG
>JAODJX010000035.1:16020411-16055532 GCA_026776945.1 Isichthys henryi | reverse complement strand
TGCTGTAAAGCGCTTTGAGACGATGTAATGTTGTGATAATGCGCTATACAAAAATAAATTTGTTGTTGTTGTTGTTGAAGTGGGGGCAGAAACTTCAGCCCTGATCTACGAGGTTGGAGGAAACATTGATAAGAACTGAGCCAGTCCTTGCATATAAGCAATATAGCAAAATGTATGTAGTGTTTTTCTGAATGTCTGCATGTGCTTTACATATTTTACTGTATGGTTTAATGGTGATGCATTTGTTGTTCATGTTCTTGGTGAGGCGAATTACAAAACATGTATAAACCCAGAGCATTACATGAGTATATGAGGTAATATATATTAAACTTCATATTTACTGTATTTTTGGTTATTACTTGGGGACACTGTGAAGCTCAGATCAGGTTAGGGATCTTTGTCCAGAAGGTTGTGGGTTCAAATCCTGGCAGAATATACACACCACCATTAGGTGCTTGAACAGGGCCAAATCTTTTCACAAAACATTGCAACTGCTTAATATTTTATAAAACTCTGAATGTTTAAAGTGAATGAGGGCTTGACTTGTGTTACCCACATGTCTGTCTGAGAGCAGGGTAACTTTACCAGTACAGGCTGTCCTCACATATAACTGCACTCCTTCCCGACAGACAGGTCGTATGTCAAAGTGGACGTATGCCTGGGGAGTGTAATCGCACTGACTTATGTGTGAGAATGGGGCAGGGAGATGGGTGTGAGGCTGGGGTACGGTAGGGTACTTCCCCGCGGCGACTATCGTACGCCGTGCACTAGGCAGCGTAGCACTGAGGGCGTCTATTTTTACATACAGTACTTTTGCTTATTTGGGAAAAAAAAACAAGTCATATGTGCGAGACATTATTAAGTGACATGGGCTGTTTTCACGGACAGTCTGAACGACCGCTACGAGTGAAAGAACATTTATGGTTCATTTGTTTTCATCGTTGCCTTTCTTACTGGCATAATGACAGCCACACCTATCCACAAATGGGGACTTAAGCACAGCGCTCCAGAAACCTTATGAATATACTGGTATAATGCCATGTTAGCATTTATTCAAGGATTAAAATGAAATCTAAAAAAATGGTATAAGGAACGTCACATCACGCATTTAAGGGTACTACCATTTTTATATGATCACATTTTTTTCATAGAAGGTAAAAAATAAAATGTAAAAACAGCACAGCTTCAAATCAAATCATCTTTGGTGCAGAAGTCTGAAACATCTATACATTTAAGTGAATTTCACTTCAAGATCCAAAGAGCAATTTGGAGAAAATGTACGACTTTCCTCCAAACGACTCTTTAACGGATGTGGACGTACACACATGCAGGATATTTACGTGCAGGTCTAACACACCTTCATGACACAAATGAATCTAACATGTTTAAGCCGTTCACAGCTGCCATTATTGCTCCGCTCCGTGGGATTATAGCGAGGCTGAGCACTAACTTTTACACACCACCAGTGACGGCGGCCTAAACATGTTAGAGAGCAAAAGACGGAGAAGCAGCACAGGCTCCCTGCATTTTCCTGAATGACTATCGCAGACTCGGCCGCGTCTAAAATCCATCCATATCCACTGCTCTGGAAACTCTGATTCAGCAGAGCCCTGGATCTCTAATACGAAAACCAGCCAACATGTTCACCAAAAACTCGGGCTGTTTATTCGATGTTTTGACATTCCTTCTTTAAACCTATGGAAATAACAGGCGTAAAAACAACCTAGACTTGTGCTGACGGCATAAAACCCATCATTTGCACCTTAATTAAATAGGTCTATAAATGGAATTTTAATTTGCAAAAACACAGAACACATGTATGGCGCGTTCCGTGTATAAATTACTCTCATAAATGAGTGCATAGCTAATTCCACAGATACTACAATGATAGAAAAGGTCACATTTAAATAAATAAGTTGATTTTTTTCCCTCTTCCACTAGCTTCCTTCCTTTGGTTTATTGCACAATGTCAACATTCTCTGACATGACGAGGGCGGGGAGGAAGACAACCAATCACACGCCATTCTTCACAAGCTCGTGAATGCCGCTCTCGTCGATGACCAGGGTAGGGTGGAGCTCACGGCCGTTTAGGATGCTCTCGAGCCCCTGAAACCAAGAGAGCGTTTTCTGCATTAGAAAAGATTTACTCCAAGATTTTATTCTGAATTGAAAATGCATGACCGTGATAAGCTAGTAACTAATATTTATAAAATACAATTGTCTTTTTCTATGGAAAAAAACCATCCGGGGTGAATTCTGGTTTATTATTCTGGTAAACAAACGCCTGGTCGTTCTGTGTCTCCATTATATACCCACCTCTGTTTCCTGCTTACCTCTCCTGTATAGGAGACCAGTGGTGAGATCTCACACTTGATTGGTAGATCTGTTCCGTCCTTCAAGCTATAACCAAAGCAGGATGAACAAACATTAACGAGCTCCAGGTTTTCTGGAGTCAGACACACAAAAACTGGTAGAACTATTTCAGAGAAGGAAAAAAAAACCCACCAAACTATACAGATCATGAGATTAAAAGATTGTGTTAGAGCAGAGATACACGTGTGCAGTTTTAAAAGTCCTGGGTGCAAACTTTTCAAGACTAATTTTAGAGAGAAAAAAACAAACAAAAGGAGGATTAATCAAAACAATTATATCACAAATCTTCAAAGTATTTCTGTTTATGATTGAAAAAGTTTAATTAATAAGAAAAGCTTATCCCAAAGATTCATGACAGCAATAATAAAAAAAAAATACATTCTAATAGTTTAAAACCCAGATGTAAGAGAAGATGATATCATACTCAGTAGGTTCAAAGTAACCCTGATTCTACTCCAGAATAGCCGACTGGGGGCGACATGCGTCACTGTCGTGCATCACTTTTAATTGATTAGTAGCTAAAACTGAAAACCAGCCAATTAAACAGTTATTCCTCATATACGTATGCGTGCACACAGCTGTACATATATGATCCATATCTGTCGTGGACAGATACAAATCAGCACATTAGTCTCAGGTTTCAATGCATCAACCAGGTTCTGTGACGGCTAGCCACTAGCCATTAGCGCAAGCCCCGTCACCATGCACGTAATGCGACACTGAAAATATTTACTTTAGCTTCACATTGGGCCCGACGCCTCCCGCGGATCCATGTCTAGAAACGTTACACAGGAACAAATATGGTCAATGGGAACAAAAATAATGGTGGAAAAACATGTAATCGATGAATGATGGATGTGATCATCTAAAGTGGGCAACTCTAGCAAAACTGTGTATGGGAAAAAATATGTGCCAGTGATATATTTATATTAATAATGTATAAATGTCTTTAAAATATCGATTAGGCTTCTTGTCATGTAAAGTTGTATAATAAATGTTACAAGCTAAATTACTTTAGAACAAATGCACAAACTGAACAAACCTGACATTTATATATCCATAGCTGAAGAGGTGGAAAAAGGTGTATGAAATGATTTAAGTTGTATATGAATGTTCAACAGTATAGATGCTCTCCAGAAAATAAATTGGATATAAAATGTCATCCTAAGCTGCCTAATATTCTAGCCATAAAAACAAAACTCAATGGTTTCATGTCACTGTAAAGCACAGTGGATTTTATGCTATACCCCGATGAGTTAGAACCCGCCACTGCACACCTGACGACCCATAACCACATGTGAAGATAAAGATAGGGCTCAGCTGACTAAGTCCCATCCATCTGTCGTCACCCAGCCATTCAGAGATTGCAAGCTGCTTAATAGCGCAAGCCAATTGGCTGATCTCGAGAGGGGCGGGGCAGGCAGACGTCTCACCTGGGAATGGCCGGCACTCTGGTACCATTCTCGTCGATGAAATGGCCTCCGGCATTCAGGACCCAGCGGTGGTGCAGCGACATGAGAGCGTGCCGGGCCGTGGTGGGATTGTCCTTCCCATCCTGACTGTCGGCATTTTTCAAGGGCGAGAACTCATCCTCCCTCAAGACCTCATAAACCACGAAGGTCCTGATAGGGGCGAGATGACAGAGTAGCGATGGAATGAACACACAGAGTGCTAAGACCCAATGACACCCACCCTCTCTATCCCCAATGTGGTTGCACTCCAGACACAGAGGTGCCAATGACTTGAAGCTACTTGTGTTTAGCGGACCTGGAATCTAGAGCCATTGTCTTTAAAAACTAAACAATCTGGCCACCCAAATCACTTTTTTACCCATAACAAAAACATCAACCGCACAAATTCCAACTACATAATTCACCAAACCTGCACACTCCAAGCCACACCGGTGACTGGCGTTGCCAAGAGATAGCATCGGGCCGTACTCTAAAAAGCCATACTCTAAAAAGCCGGGAATCCAGCATCGCCGTCACTCAGTCATGAAGGTTCTCCTCGGGCTACAGAGGAAGAAGAGGCCGCCAGAGGCCATATGTTAAAACCGAGGTGGAAAGAATCACCGCACTCACTTGGCGAACTGAAAGATGTCAAAGACAAATTTTTCCATTTTGATCCCATTGGGTTTGTCCGGTGTGATTAGTTGTCCTTGTGTGTCCATGTATGGGATTTTCTTCCGTGCCACGTGGTGCTGCAGCTGAGGTTCATGAACACTGCAGAGACGAGACAGATGAGGAGGCCATCTTTAAAATTTCGGCACTATCCCGCTTCTTCTGTGAGAGTCAAACACCTTTGCGTTGAGTCTTTAAGAAACCCACTGTCCAGACCTACGAAACTTCTCATTATATGAAATTTTTGATTTTTTTTCATGAAGGCCAGCAAGGTCCTGAATGCGCAGAACTCATAAAACATCATATAAACCATTTACAGTGTTTTTTTCTAGTTATTTTTGACCTCAGAAAAGCCAAACCACGGGAGAAACAAGGCCATATCTGAATGAATCCATTAACGAATGCTAGCTTAACGGACATCACCCTTACTGCTACCCACTTGACGACGTCTTTGAGGAAGGACAGGGTAAAAAAATGGTTGGCCACATTCCCCGCGTTGAACACAAGCCGGCCGTCGGGGCCCCGCCTCTCCGCCGTCGCCAGGGTGATCTCGCTGTACTCCACCACCTGGAAGCGTCCGTCCACCTTGCACACCACCCCCACCGCCTCTGTGGGGTTGGTCTTTTCTACCACCTGTCAATCATATGGCATAGTATGGCGTTAAAGGTGTACGTGAACCGAGCGGCTGCTTAGGGTCCAAGGGCCACCAGGGGGCACCCCATCTGAACAACGCGTTACAATCACAACTAGGTAAATGTATTTTTGCTTAAGGTTGTGAAAAGGGTTGGGTCGGCCCTGGCATTAAACGATAACCCTGCTAGGGATAGTGAAATAAGCAGGGGGAGTGGGTGAGCTTGGCTAACCAAGGCTTTTTCACGTAGAGTCTGTGTCAAATTAAAAACCACCATCCATTTGTCCGTTGCAAATTATAACTGTAGCCTCTGACAACGGCTTTCCATTGAGGCGGAGCTACAGAGCGCGAGGCCACATTAACTGCGTACTTTATAATTTACAACGGCAGGGAGGCCCCAGCTTCACGTCCCCCCTAACCCCCCGCCCCGCCTCCTCCAGAGAATCTCTAAAGTGTCGTACGGCACTAATTAAACTCTTCTGATCTTCGTGGAGAGGACCGTGGTTTTGTGTGCCATGCCCCTACATACGCACACATAAAACCCTCTGTAGCGCATTTTCTGGCCATAAATGCAACTGCTACAGTGAAAAAATATCAATAGATGAAAGAAAGAAAAAAGTAGGCTCTGGGTGGTCTTCGGCAAATAAAGGAAATTTGCTCTAACTGTGACTTCAAACACTGGGGCAATTCCAGGGAAGTTTGGCGGAAAAAAAATAAACCTACAACTACTGTGGGAGCGGTAAATAGCCAAGGGTCTGCAGCTGCGAGCCGTTCTGTAGAAGACAAACTAGCGACATGGAAAACCACAGATGAAGGAGGATGAGAGGCCAAGCTTATAGTCCCAAACGTCATGGCCCTCTGATGGGATGGCCTGTCCCAGCAGGGGGACCACGGGATCCCTCCCTCTGTGGGCTTCTGGTGATACACTCCCTGGGATTGAGTTACATAGGACTGGGGCTGTCATATACATTCTGGTTTGCCGGGGACTGATCCAGAGGCTGCATCTGATTGGCCAGGATGAGCTACAGAATGTTCATGAAAAAAAGCCACGTGGTGTTTTTCATTAAATGACATCCCTCTCGCAAAATCTCACGAAAATGAATAAGCCATGTAATGAGTAAAATGTGAACAGGCTAAAAATAACAATTTGATTTAATGATATGTGACCATCACCTAGGATGACTGAATTTTAAATCATGGATTCCATTCAATCAATAGTACAATGAAGCCCATCCATCCATCTTTGAATTTCAGTAAGACACCAGAGTAGTAGCAGGTGAAAAGCCGTGTGACGCGTGAAAAACATGCAAACTCCATACATGTAGGAGCAGAGGTGGGATTCAGCACGAGGCTACAGTACTACTGACTGAGCAACTGTACCATCCCGTAAACCCAGCAAATGGCAGCAAAAACATGGAACATCCCCAGAGCTACAACAGCATAGTTAAACATGAAGTCGCACATGTATTATCCTGCAGAACCAATCGACAATATCAACCAGAAAACACTGTGTGGCTCAGTGGTTTAGGACTATGTGACTAGTGATCAGAAGGTTGCTAGTTCAGATCCCGTGGTCAACAGGCTGATTTCAGCATTGAGCAAGGTCCATAAGCCCCAGTCATTCTAGGGACTATCTGATCCTGCTGTCTCTACTACACACTGTCTTGGATAAAGAGAGTCTCTAATGGAGTACGTTCTTATGGATGAAATCGGCTTAATTTTTTTTTTGCCCATAGATGTGCCTGCAGAAGGCATAAAAATGAATTTCACTCAGTAAATGTTGCAGATGGACATGAGCGGACAGGAGTCCCTTGGTATCATGTATGACGGATTGGTTCCAGGACCCCCCGTAGTTAACAAAAGTCCCTTATATAAAAGACAGAGTATATGCATATAACCTATGCACATCCTCCCACATACTTTAAATCATCTCTATAGTACTCATAATACCTAATATAAAATAAATATTATGGAAATAGGTATCATAGTGTGTTATTTAGGGAATATCGATATGAAGTTCACGTTCGTGTGAATCTGTGTGGATTCAGTGGTGCTCGGCACGCAGCAAATTCAAGTTTTGCTTTTTGGAACTTTCCGGAATTTTTCATTTTTTGTGTTTCTGATCCATGGTTGGTTGAACCTGCTTATACAGGGAGGATCTGATCGTGGCTTACTGAAACTTTATATTTCTATAAGGCAATCATGAAGTTGTGGCACCACCTAGCAGTAAACTGGGAGTACTGCAAGCATTTTATGCTCTAAAGTAGGGGTGCCGAACTCCAGTCCTGGGGGGCCAGAGCCCTGTACATTTAACACACCTGATTCACCTCCTTGTGCTAATTACCATTTATCATTATCATTTATGGTGGAACAGGGAAAGAACGAAGTTACACAGGGCTCCGGCCCCCCAGGCCTGGAGTTGGGCACCCCTTCTCTAAAGGGTGCATTGCCTGTAACTGACCTTGGCTCCACAATCCGCTCCTTTCTGCACACAGAAGCCGACGAAGGTGGGGTCTGCCACCTTCACCAGGATGTTGTCCACACAGTAAACGTGGACGTAGACCATTCCTCGCTTCTCCATGTCCTCCACAATCTTATTAGTCCCCAGGGCACGGTACAGACCTCCATTCCCATCTGAAATGAAAAAGCAACGTTAGGAATGGCGGCTAAAGTCCATCGCGGGGATTCCTTCCGATTTCCCCACTTCCTGTCTTTTTAAGGTTCTAGGGAACATTACCTGGTGCCATAGAAACTTTTCCTTTCCCCTCCAAGATGATTTTCCCATTGTAGTCCATGGCGGGCAGCATTCCTTGCTGGAAGAATATGACGTTTTCCTTCCTCAGGCCAAAGTAATTGTGTCGGGAAAAGAAATCTTTGGTGCAGGACATGGTTCTGCCACTGGTCATTATGTACCTATGGGACATCCCATAATTTCGGTTTAGTTCCTTGTTGTTGGTTAATGTAGCATGCATAAAACCTGAAGTATGTGTTCCGTCTGAGGTACGTTTGCAAAACTGGCTCCACCGTCCTAATGTAGTATAGGACCAAGGTGAGCATGGAGACAAAGGGCAGCCGGGATGGGGTTCCAGTCCACTGCAGAGCGCGCGCACGCACGCACGCACACACACACACACACACACACACACACACACAATGGACAACAAAGTCACCAATTCACCTCAACGCAAGTTTCTTTCCCTGAAGTAGAAACCGGAGTACTCAAAGACCCTGCCATATACACCAAGCTAGTGGCGGGATTCGAACCCACAACCCTAAAGGTGTGGAGCTACAGGACTAACTGTTAAAATACCACGGAACCCCTACAAATTGCAGTTTATAATTTTAAGTACTGATGATTTCGAATGGATTTAATATGACAGGAGCCAAAGTGAGCATTGAAAAAACAGATTGCCCGCCTTGATGGTACACAAAACTGATTTAATTACATGCATGGGTAACATTCTCTGCGCACAAGTGGCCAAACCCACTGGATGGCTGTACGACTGGTATGACAGGAAATGCTCTGTGGGAAATCACACGTAAGCAACTATCATCCGTATCACCTATCATCGCCTGAAAAGGTCTTCCTGCCCCTTCAGCTGTATGACCTCACGGAACGAGCAAGTCAGCTTAAATGTCACGTAGGAGTCAGTAAATTCTCTGGTGATTCATAACAAAAGTGAATCGCGTCACAGTCTGGTTTGAAAAGGCCTTGACTAAAAGGGAACGTTCCTATTGAGTGTGACTGTGTCATGAAACTGAAATAAGTGCCCCGTCTCTTCTGGGCGACCTGCGCAAATACGCAGTCACATGCTCAAGGTCACCACCCCCCCTCGGCTGCCTGTCTAGATTGTTTTTTTCCCCCTCAAATGATTTCCCAGGTGATTCTATTCAGTTCATCAATCTCATTTCCTAAATTACTTTCACCCTCTTCAGAACTGGAATAATTTTCTGTGAAAGGCACACATCACATTAGCGACTGGGAAGAAACGGCTAATCAGTCCGGCGCAATTCAATCATAAACACAAGCTCTGGCAGACACTGGGCTGTAGCCTCCAGTATGGAGTGAAAAAGCTCATTAAATTTCCCACATTCACCTTCATTTATCCAGCCGCTTGGACATTTTATTACACAAATTCCAGTTAACAGCCTTGAGCCCCGTGAGGAGCTGGACTACAACTTTCAGTTCCGAAGACTGTGTCAGGTTTACTTAATATTAACTATCATCCGTAGAAACAAATACTGATTCCACTACCCCTATTTTTATTACAGTGGGTATGCTGATTCCCCCCCCCACACTTACCACGGTATACAGCACTTGCATTTGTGTTTCTTTTCTGCAAGTTGTTGCAGTCTCAGAATCCGCTCCGCTTGAATCTGGAAAAGTGTCTTGTGGGATGGAAGGCCAACGTCGTACATTCCTTTGGGATACGGGACCCCCAGTCTGGTCCCCTGACCGCCAGCCAGCAGGAGAACGGCCACTTTGTTCTGGGAAATACGAAGGAGTCCTGTGGGGGGGCGACATCGAGAGGCTGAAATAAGGTCATAAGAGCCAAATGATTCACACTGCGGATGTGCGGTGCAGTCAGAAAACCCAAAAGCGGTTTAACACTCATGGAAACTTAAAAAAAAAATCTGAAAATGGAGAGAGAGAAAAAAAAAAAAAAATGTATTTCCCAGTAGAAGCATTTGCAACAATTTTTAATGTCGTCCACCTCTGTCTAGATAATGGCGGTAAATGTGAGTACAAAGAAGTTGCTTGAAAAATGCAAATGTTAAGTATCACAATATGTACGTAAAGTACAATTATGGAGCTGTAATTTTATTTAAATTGGGCTATTCTTCTAATGTCAATGGTGTGTATTTGTTTTGCATCCCATTCACACAATAATTGAGGCCATATTCATCGATGTACAGATAAAAGCAGATACCGGTGAAGATCACCACAGTGATCCACGCCTCCTCCCTCCTTATCAGAGCCAAGCACTGACACTCAGACAAAGCTTTCTGCTTGTGTTATATTGTTAATGAGTCACTGTTCTTAAGGTTACGCCCATAACTGGGACGTCACCTTAGAAGTCAGCAAATTCGTTTAGTTGGTTTCAGCTGAATCCAGGTTCGGCGACGCGCTGAGGCTTGTATGAATCACGGAGAAGCCCGTTTACGTCAGACCTAACCACAAACAGATGTGTGCTGGCCCCCACTCCTACTCCCACTGGGAAGCTAATGTAACTGCATCGCCCTCAACACAGAGAACAGTACCTTGAGGGCCCCTTGTTCATTTCCTAACGATCGATTCATTTCTTGTTGCCCCGTTTTATAAATAAAGAACAACAAGTCTGTTTTTGCCCATGAAAAGGCCGCTTAATAATTCTTCCCATTCTCGAGTCCACCCCACTGAGCTTTATTTAAGGGGCGAGGATGTCAACATCTATCAGAAGGTTGAGGGTGATCAAGCCTCCTGTTTGCACTGAACTTTAGGTTCTAGCAAAAAGTCTTTTAATGCTATATTGCAGATTGTAGTTACCACACCATTAAATATTTGACGACTGTCTACGTTATTTACAATGTTTGTGTGGCAATGAAGGGCTGTTGCTATGACAAACACAGCTACACGCCCTTTCAAACCCGCACGTTAATCAATTCCCCATGCATTGTTACGGCACGGTATTTTACTGAGTACGCAATGTAAGCACACACACTGTGACACACCCAAATCCTGGCAAAGTAGAGGGACCGCAACATTTGTGGAGGACAAGAAAACACCAAGTACTGAGATTTCTATTTCCATTTCCTTTTTTGGGTTAATTTGAAAACAGGATGTCTTTACACATTAAGATGACACGGGTGGTTATTTGGGGTGATGTGTGGTTTCATGGGCTACGACCCATGACCAGAAGGTCGCTGATACAAATCCCATGGCTTCGTGGCTTAAGGACTTAACCCCAAATGCATCCGGGATCGTCTGCCCCTGCTCTCCTGATCCTCACTTGTATGCCACGTTGAACAGAAGTGTCTGCTAATCAAAACACACAGTCCTGTGTGTGGCACCTTTTAGAGTCGTGCAACGCTAAGCCACATCCAAATGCATTACAAAAAATTATTCCAGAAACACTGCTAAACAAAGCACTAGTAACCAGCTCGTTGACATACCTGACATGAAGCTTGATTAATCTCAAAAACCGAGTTTGTCAGTATGGAATTAATCTCAGCTATTCACCGCTACTAGTGGTAAACAATCCACTGTTATAATGGAATAATTAATATTAAATAAACCCAGCATTAATAGAAGCAGACCTGTCTTACTTAATGGGACATACAGTTAGAATACTGAACCTTTCAGCAGCACAGCTTAGCTTGAACAGAAGCATCACCCTGCCACTGGACAAACTTTCACATTACAACTGCACATCATGTATGTTTTGTGCTGTATGTACAGATGTATGTTGTCTGTGCTGTTGAACATGCACAAATTACTGTATTTATTACAATAATTCACTCCTAACAGCTGCATATCTTGAATTTACATTTAGTCATCGATCCGAAGCCTTTATACACGCAACTTATAGTAGAAGGAAGGGTGACAATTTCTGTGGGATTTGAACCCATGACCCTCACGATGATGTTGAGCTATAAGCACATTGGGCTCTAATTGCTAGTAATCTGTGGTGATGCTGTCTCTAACTGTAGCAAACTATGCTGGCAGACATTTTCACCTTCTTTGGTCGCGTGCTAGTAAAGATTCTGATTTCAGAGCCGGCTCACCTTCTTCCTCCCACGCCTTCAGTTGGTCTCGGTCGCGGGTTGTGCTGCCCAGCACGTCTCTGGGCACGGGCTCCATCCGGCTGTCCACCTTCTCGCTGCTGGCCTGGCTAGACACCATGGCGGCCGCAAAGAAGGCGTTGATCTCCGCGAAGTCCATGCTCTCCAAGTCCTGCACCAAGTCAACCTGCTCCTCGGAGCTCAGATCATCCCAGAACTGGTGGAGGTGCGACTGTCCTGCTGCTTCTAGTTTCTGGTCGATTCTCCGGATATCCATGACTGCCTAATTTGTTCTTCTCTCTGTTAAAATCCACAATGGCAAAGAAGAAACAGATTTTTCATATGTATGTGCTCTTATAATAAGTCTAGAGATATAATTCTGTATTGTAATCAATAGTGACAAAGATTTCTGCTTTCTCTGGCCTAGATTTCACATCAATCAACATCTGGAATACTGGTGACCCGCGGCAGCTAGATTAGTAACTACCCACTTGTCCTATTAAGGGTCTCGGAGGGTCTTGGGCTTATACTGGAAGCTACAGGTGGAAGGCACCCGGACCATTCACACACAGTCACACCTACGGAAAATTCGGTACCACAAAATTCACCTCAGCATGTATTTGGACTGTGGGGGGAAAGTGGAGAACAGCCCACGAGGACATGGGGACAATATACAGACTCCACATACATGGAGTTATGGTGGAGACTCGAACCCTGATCCCAGGGGCAGCTGAAATAAGATTGGTGACACTGTCCGAAAAATGTTCTTATAATTGGCTAATTAGATCGTCCACCTCCGTCTAGATAATGGAGGTAAGTGGGGCTGGAAACGCTCAACATTTGTTACTACTATCTAATACTAATCAACTTTACTTGATATTCGTGATGACGGGAACCGGAGAGTTTCAAGCACTCATGTTTTATCAGATATGTGCAATAAGCGCATGGGAGTGGCCAGTCTTTCAGCTACACCCAGTACAATGAACAACATCACACAAATAAATAAATCGCATAGAAATACTTTCAGTGAAAACAAGAAAATACAACACGTTACGATCCGCTGTTCGAATACGAATACTGAATGGACGCTTGAAGCAACTTGTGATTCCACGTAGTTATTACATGCATGATGCAGGGTGACCCGGTCTGAACTCGGACTCGAACCGCACCGCCGGACATCGATCATCGGAGGCGTGGGGGACACGAGCTTGACTTTACAGGGGTACGGCACCCCGAGTCCGGTTAATCAAAGAAATTTAATCGGATTTACAAAAAGAAAACAAACGAAAACCATACATACACAACGGAATAAACTAACCCTTAACAATAACTCTCCGGCATACTGTAATCCGCATCCCCGCTACTAGCTATCATCAATGGCTCATGTCCTTGTGCGATCGGCCTGGCAGTGCATAAACCGATCAAAGTGCCGATGATTCCGTTCGCAATCTCAGTATATAAATACACAATTCAAGGCGCGCAATCACAAGGAGAGAAACCCCGATCTTACGCACACCGGCCGCCAGCCGTCCCACTTCTTATGCCGCTTTCTGGGTCTAATGCGGTCGGTTTGCTGTCGAGGCTCATCCGCCTCCGCCCCCCCCGGAGACCCGCCTCCTGTGACCGTCACCCCGACGTGGCGACACCGAAATGGCCGATCGGTGACCCTGCACAGGCGGCGGGAGGGACCTGCCTCTCTTAGGGTAAAAGGGGGCCGATCCGCAAAGTTTAGGTGTTTGGACGCATCTCTTAAAAAGGCAACAAAGTGACTGATTAACGCATTTCGTGAATGTGTTGCAGTGTGTAATAAACAGAGGTGGAGATTTCAGGTCGAGAGAGTACAAATCCAGATCAGGATTTTGTTTCAACTAACCAGCCGAGTTGTCTGTGACTCTATAGACTCAACTGGTTGGTTGAAACAAAATCCTGGTCTGGATTTCTACTCTCTGGACCTGAAATCTCAACCTCTGGTAATAAAAATGCTCACATATTGCCAGTGTTGCTCAACTTAACTGACGTTACAGCAGAGCTGGTGTAAACTCTCGGCGCCATGCAGACAGACTGATTCACCATAAGGCTAAAACTGGGGGCTGTCCTTACAGTATAAGGCTCTGTTAATTTTAGGAATTTCAGTCCGCTATTTGCATATCTGATATCTTTCACTGTTACAAATAGGCCTACTATATAGATATATTACTGGTTTCATATTTTTTTGTTTATTGGGCTTTTCTAAGTATCCCTGTGATTTTCTACGGGCTATTTATCTTACATGCATATTATATGCTCTGTATTGCTGATTGAAGTACTACTAAACAATATTTCACTACTTTATATGACAGTTAAATAATCTTAAACACTTACACTTGTAAATGTCTGATAGACAACTCTACCTTTACATTTTTAGATAGTGAACTTGGATGTGACTGCGAATATTTCTATGCAACGATGCTAGGTAACGAAAATATAAAATAAGTCTAAATTATTTTTTTTCACTTGGAGCAAAAAGCAACATCCAAAAACATAAAGCAGGTAATATGCAGTGTTCTAACAATAACACGTTTATAAATGAATTTTTAAATGGTGCCAGTTTCTAATTAGTATCAAGAATTTCTCTTCCTCTTCTAGCCAGTGATCCTGGAGGTTTGCCAGCTCAGTACTGTAAAATCTTGGACACCCAGTCACTGCCCAAAAATACTGCACACAGCAACAGCATGCCAAAACTTTGTTTACGTCTGTTTGATGGGGAAATTAATAGGGATATTCTGCTCCCAGAATAAAATTAGTTTTTTTTTCCAGGACACACGACCAAACTCTGGTGTGGTCCTGGAAAGTCCTGGATGTGTAGCAAGCCTACCAGGAGCCTGTCCGAGGTTAGCACAGAATGCTGGTTTACACCACTGCAGTCCATTGCATGGCACATACATACAAACAAGGACAGACATTAATAGCTTACAGGCAATTTAGGACACCAGTTAGATTAACTACATATCTTTGCATTGATTCCTCCCACAGTTTTCTCCTCTCTCTGAAGGTCGTTGTCACCTCAAGCTTATTTTTTGGGGACTGTCACACATATAAATAAAACTTGAATTCAAACCAAGCGGGAAGTCATTAAACATAGGGAGACTGTGCAAAAAGCACACAAACAGATCAGAGACTGGATTCAAACGTCAATGCTGGAGGAATGAGGCAAGAGTGGTACCAACTGAACCACTATACTGTCTGACTGAACATCGTTCATCTTGAAAAATCATATTCCTGATTTTATCTTCGACTGAGAAGGTATGGTACTGATCACAAGAAATAGAATTCTGGGTAACAGAGGAAACCTTTTGGGAAAAAACTATAGTAATCAACTGTATTGCTATAGACACCCACCAAGAGTGGAAGCCATACTTTAAAATACAATTATTGTAGCTCAGTACATATTTGTTGTTCCATATAGGTGTATTATGGGGGGAAATTGTAAGTATAGGTAAACTTCCTGTATGTCAAACCCTGCTGATGGAAAGTAGAAAACTGAAGTAGCAATCCAGTGTGAGAACCCAGCCCTTCGTCACTTCCTGTATCAATCTCGCGTGCGCTCTTTCGTTTCCGGGAAAATGGCCGCCCAAACAAACCCGGGGGCATTCGGCTTATTTTTTCCCTTAACGTATTAGGGAATGTCGAAAAGCCAAAGGCAGTAATAGGCGTCACGGGAAAGGAGCTCGTTTCTCCTTAAAAACAACTTGATGAATGTGAGGAGTCGCGGCGAATACGGACGCGCCGGGGATGCCGCCGCCAGCTAACTGACAGCTCAGTATGCTACACACATTTATAAAAATAAAGGACAAGTGTCTGAGCATGGTACGACTACTGAAATCTCGCAGTTTACCCAAAACTCAAAAGTCGGGATGTTAATAATGTGTAATATTGACTGCTGTCGGGTTAGCTAGCTAGCTAGGCCGGCTAGGTCTTAGGCTTTATTAGGCTTCACACGCACGATGGCTGGCCGCAGTTCTGAAGCAAACGGCGACGACGTCAACTCACGCGGCAACGTACCGCACGGCGGTGTAGACCAGGCGATGAAACCGGTCTTTTTCGAGATCTTTGGGGAAATGTGGAAAGTGCAGGCTCGCCTCGGCCAGGGCGTCTCTGCCTCCGTGTACCGCGTCAGCTCTGGAAGAGCCAGCCTGGCCGCCGTAAAGGAATTCCAGGTGGACGCACAAGGCGGAGATTACGGGTATCACAAAGAGAGATCAGTGCTGGAGGATATTCATGGACATAAAAATATCGGTAAGGCACTGTAATGTCTTAAGGGGGACTGCGGGGAATGTCTCACCTGTGCAGTACATGACTAGAATTTGTCAAAATTAGGTCGTTTCTTACGTGCATCAGTTAGAAAGAAAGAAAAAAAAGTCCGTAACAGAAAACACGTACTGTAATGTATTAGAATTACTTTCCACGGACCTTTTGGTGTGCTGTTTTTTGGATTGTTTGCAGATTTACATAACATTGCCACATATCCAAGATGATTAATGGTACCATGATGAAGAGGATGATTAATAGACCAAATGATCCAAGCTGATAAGATGTTTCGTTTGTCTTTTTTTCCTTCCTCAGTTACTTTATATGGGGTTTTCACCAATCACAGCTCTGTGGGCGTGGCGACTCGCTGTTTGCTGCTAGAGCTGCTGGATGTGAGCGTGTCTGAGCTGCTGGTGAGGGCCAGCAATCAGGGCCATTCCATGTGGGTCATCCAGCACTGTGCCCGAGATGTGCTGGAGGCCCTGTCTTTCCTGCACCAAGCGGGCTACGTTCACGCTGACCTTAAACCGCGCAATGTCCTGTGGAGCGCCGATGATGAGTGCTTCAAGCTCATAGATTTTGGGCTCAGCTATAAAGAGGGACATCAGGTAAGATCTTCATATGGACATTTTGATAGCTGATCTCATGTTCGTTTGGGTTTTCCTCCTGTTTTCCAAAAATTTAATAATTTGGGCATCGAATAATTTGCCCATAATAGGTCTGTGTGTCTGACTTCCCATTGATGGTCTTTCCTGCGTTTGTTTCCTGTACATCCTAGGATAGCTTACAGGTTCACTGCATTCTTGTACTAGAGAAGCAGTCAGGGAAAATGGATGGACAGATGTAAAGAAAATTGTAAATTAGCAGCGATTTTCTGTTTGTCTACCATAAGAAAGTTCGTAGTCAGAAGTAGAAAAATATGGTTTGACTCAAAGCAGTGCATTTTTAAACAATTTTTCCAATGTAAATAGCATTTAATAGGATATGAACAACTACACTGACCTCATACAGAAGTTCTGTCTAATGCATTTAGTATAATGCTCAGTTTTACTGCACCACTGTAATATGACAAACATTCAAATAAAATATGTTCTTCATAAGTCATTTGTACCTGCATTTGTTAAATATTTGTTTGTTTTTTTTATTCAAGGTAGCTGCTAAAGGGTTTTTTAACAATATGACACTCTTCAAGGGAACATAAGTGTCGCAGTTTAGCTTGCTTTCAATGTCTTTTTTGAATGCATTTGCTCGTCCACTCGGCAGGATGTGAAGTACATTCAGACGGATGGTTACCGGGCCCCTGAAGCAGAGCTGCAGAACTCGCTGGCCCAGGCCGGCATGGAGGGGGGCAGGGGCTGCACCACGGCCATTGACCTGTGGAGTCTAGGAATCATCTTATTGGAAATGTACTCAGGAATTAAACTGAAGGAAACTATTAAATCTCAGGAATGGAAGGCAAGTGATCATGTGGAGAGGAAGGGGTCATGCATAGCAAATTAGCTCCACACGACAGCTCATTAAGACATTTTAACGCCTGGCTGAAAGAGGCCTCTGTACATCATGTAGCTAATTACAGTATCAGCACCATATCAAGTGGAATGAACATCAGTTTCTAGCTGGCGTGGCTGTTAAAGGTGATGATTTACACAAATTTACTCCATGTGCCTCATTCTTAAAGTGAATACTTTGATTGTTGGTCTATTTTGTTTCTCTAGGATAAAAGTTCTGCGATAATAGACCACATTTTCGCTAGTAAAATTGTGGTCGGTCCAGCGATACCGGTTTACCACTTACGAGACCTTATCAAAAGGTGAGTGGCAGTATTCACCTTTTAGATCTTTTAATTTGAGATTCAGAGCTGTACCTGTGCTTGAGGAACTCTCTCATCACTCCCCCAGCCTCCTCCACAACGACCCGGCCCAGAGAAGCACAGCAAAGGCAGCTCTGTGCAGCCCCTTCTTCAGCATTCCCTTCGGTACGTAGCAGATTGGGGGAGGGGCCCCGCATGTGTGACCCCATGACCCTGTGATGTCTGTCATCCGTGGAGTCCCATATCTCTGGGTCGAGTCATATCCAGCGTGCTTGTTGAGCGTCGCTCCTCCAGTCTTCTTGTAATGGAGGTGGATCCTGGCACCTGTAACTGGATCCTTGATTTCCTGACACAAGGGCAGCAGACAGGTAGAGTCTGCGACCACAAATCCAGCACCATCTCGGTGAATACTGGCTTGTCCCAAGACGCCTTGAACCACCTGCTGTCCACCCTGCTTACCCACGACTGTACTGCTAGATTCAGCAACAACCACATCATCAAGTGTGCGGGCGATACTACAGTGGTGGGTCTCATCAGTACATGTGACGAGTCAGCATACAGGATGGAGGTGGAGCAGCTAACAGTGTGGTGCAACCACCACAACCTCCTCCTGAATGTTGACGAGACCAGGGAAACGATCATAGACCTCAGGAAGGCTCACCACAGATGGTACGGCTGTGGGGAGGGTCAGTGGTAGCTAATTCCTGGGTGTGCACCTGGCAGACGATCTGAATTCACCCACTGACACCATGGCAGGCCAGCTACTCATTCCAGCCCTCACCCCCTTCTACAGGGCCACCATTGAAAGTGTTCTGACCCACTGTATCGCTGTCTGGTTCAGAACCTGCACAACCTCTGAACAGAAACAGCTGAACAGGGCAGTGAGAACGGCTGGGAACATCATCGGTGCTCGTCTCCCATCCCTGCTGCATCCACAGAGCCTCCAGCATCATTATGGATCCCAACCACCCCTCACCCAGGCTGTTTTCCCTTGTGCCTTAGGGGAAGCATCCAAACCAGAACCACCGGGTATCGAAACAGCGTCATTCCCCTGGCTGAACACAAAATATCAAAAATGCGTGAAAATGTACAGATCTGGTTTTCATTTGCAAAAAGTTTCACTAAATCATAACACTCATGATGGAAATACAGCTTTGCAATATGACCGGTAATTCTAATGATTTTTTTTCATGCAGATTCCTGTCCTATATACTGTTGAATGTCTGTGTTCCTCTCCAAAGTGTAAGGCTTTATAGATCCCTGCTTGAGACGATTACATTTATTCAGTAGATGCTTTTGTCCTGTAGAGGATATAATTGGGGATCGGATAGGAGGGTCAGACGGCATCCCAGGTCCAAATCAGTCTGCCGCACACGGGATTTGATACGGTGACCTTCCAGGGGCGGGTACAGAGCCCTATCGCACCGGGTTTGACTCACCGTTGGCATTTCCTTAGCTCCTCATATCGAAGACCTGGTGATGCTTCCCACGCCAGTGCTCCGCCTGCTGAACGTCATCGACGACAGCCACCTTCACAACGAGGAGGAGTATGAGGGTAGGTGCGACACCACTGTACACGCTCGCCACCGGGTGGTGCCGGGAGGTGCTGACCGAGCGCTCTGTCTGCCTCAGACATCGTAGAGGACATGAAAACGGAGTGCCAGAAGTATGGTGCTGTGGTGTCTCTGCTGATCCCCAAGGAGAATCCAGGAAAAGGCCAGGTGATAGTGGGGTTTCCCTCTACTGGGTGGGGATGGATGGATGGATGGATGATCGATCTAAAAATATCAGTCTCATTAGCTGCCTACTCAAGCCACACTCACAAGAACCGTTTGGTTTGTCAACGCTGTGAGACTGCACAATTAATTATTAAAAATCTATTTCTAAAATAAAGATTAAAGATCTGATCTCACCTGCTTGCATTATAATATGCAATGGTCTCTGACTGGTTGCAGGTTTTCGTTGAGTATGCAAACGCTGGTGACTCCAAAGAAGCCCAGAGACTGCTGACGGGACGCACCTTTGAAGGGAAGTTTGTCGTTGCCACTTTCTACCCACTGAGTGCCTACAAGAGGGGCTACTTGTACCAGACCGTGCAGTAAGCCTGCATATGTGACCAGGGTCCTCAGAGCAGAACTGGGGCATCCTCTGATATATGCAAGGCCAAGCTGCCAGTGAAGTAGGCGCAGGGCTGCATGCATCATCGCATTTCACACAGGTCTTTGGAGATGGCATTCGATTTTTTGCAATTGCAGATGATCAATTAATGTTTCGATGCCAAAATCATTTAGACTTTGGAAAAAGATGCATATTTATGTTACTACTCTGGAAAACAATTAATGTAATGAATTAGTGCTTTGAGCTGTATTCTGAGAGGTCCAGTCTCAGACGATCAGAACAAGACCCAAATGCGATGGTCGCCCAGCCCTGCGTTTGCTTGTTCGACTCTCACTGTTCAGTCTTGTCACTGATCCGTCGCATTAAGTGACTCATTTCAGCGCAGCATCTAGTTACAATAAACATGCACAACATTTAGCTCCCCATTGTACTGAGGAAATGACATTAAACCACGTGTAGCTTGTACCGTTTGTAGCAAAGGTTTTAATAATGTGAATCCACACATTGCAATTCTTCCACGCTCCTTAAATGCGGGGGAGGGCTTAGAGGGCAGAGATATTTTTGGTTTTTGGGACACTTACAGCTTATGGGGCAGTGTTTCAGATCTCCATGGGGTTGATTTGCTAGGACTCTGCCTACGAAATGGTGGTAGATATACATACCAAACCCACCGCATTAAAATAAGAGTCTACAACCAGTATGACTAAGTGTGTCCAAAGGCCTTTCACAGCACAAATGCACAGCGATTCTGTGGCACGATGCCCAGTCATAGCAGTACTGTTTATGGATCACAGAGATGTCAGGTCTTTGAAAGAGGAATCTCTTGGAAACGCATAGTAGCCTCCAGCGTTCCGTGCTATCAGAAAGTATTATGCTATGGAATAATCTTTGCAAATTAAAACTTGAATCTAGCAGTTCAAAATGCACGTGCTGTCTGAACTGTTCACCTAAGACACTTTGATAAATCTGTGATCAATCCATTTTTTTTTTTGTTTGTTTGTATATTTCAGTGAACCAAATACGGCAGAAACTATTTTCTTATGAAATCCTAGGGATGAAAAACGTTCATCCCTGGATTTGTAGTGTATGTGCTGATGTGTGAGTGTTCAGGAGATTCAACATGGTTGTGTCAACATCACTGTTTGAAGATGACCTGTGGAGAGATTTCCGTGTTGCACAGCTATTTATCATATAGCAATCGAGGCTGTATACTTTAAGAACATGGAGAAATTCCCCAAAATATTTGCTGTTCTTGTACAAATATCTGAATCTTTTTTGAAATGAAATTTCCACCTTTTGTATCTGACTTTGGGCTAAACATCTTTGTCTGATTAACTTTTATGCTTTCCAAATACACCTTAACCTAGTCATACTTAACTAATATTAACTAACTAATATTAACTAATGGCTTGGTAGACGTCTCATTAATTACTCCATCCTTCCTGCTAAGCACAGATAATAGGTTCAGTAAGTGGTAGCTTATAAGGTTAGTCTTGTCACAAATGACTTGTGTTTTTGGTAAGGTTGTGTTTTAATATTCGAGTATTTTAAAATTCTCTTAATTTTAGCTTTCTCTGTGGACATTTATCTGAATAGTCTCAGAACATTTGAACCTGAACGGCACTTTTCTTAGGTCTTGTTCATTGATACTTGATTTCCTGATTACAGGGCTATGATTGTGAAAGGTGACTACTGTTTATTTTTCATTTTTTTAAGAGATATGAACAAAGCAGCCACTCCCTGTAATCTGGGGGATCCTGACAGCAAGACTGCTGCGTGTGAGTGTGCTAGTGATCATAAACATGCCACGTTGCTAGAATTTCTCATCAACCCTATTTATCTGAATCTGTATCTCAGTGTGAAGTTTGAATATTTTATATTTAAAATGTAGCATTTAGTCTTGGTGTCAGTTTAAAGTATTTATCACTCAGCAGAATTGCTCTGGGGTGCACAGTGGCTCAGGAAGTTGGTGCCTCAACTTTCCATGCCCGGGGGAGGGGGGGTTTGAATCTCTATGCTCTCCCCATTTTCAGGTTGAGTTCTCTAGGTACTTCAGCTTTCTGCCTCCCCAGTCCGAAGTTGGGGTGAAGTGCTGGGTGTGTGAATTGGCCAATGCATGCCTTATGACTGACCTGTAGAGGGCGTGTCTGTCTCACTCTGTGAGCCTCCAGCAGACAATCTCCACAACTGTAAGAGAAAAGATTGAAAATGGTTGGGAAAGATAGTCGGCCCACTTAGACAAGACAGATGAGAATTTAAAATGATTGTTTTTGATTTCAGAGACAGGTCCTGTCTTTGGTAACCTTGCTAATTTAATTTTAAAAGGGGAAAATGTATTCAGTTTCCCCCTCTGGCACAAACTTTATGCAAGGAGACAGTTGAGTTGGGATGATTGAGTAGTGTACGGAAGTTTATGGCAAAAAGTAATGTTTCTGTTATTAATTCAGGAAGAATAGTGGAGTCCACAAGAAAACACATTCCATCAACATGCTAAGTATGTTTGGTTGAGTGTACCGTTCACTGTTGTGGTTCAAGCACCACTGGGCGTCTGGCCCAGTGTGGCGATCAAATGAGAGACTAAAAGTGAAGACCTCCAGAGTATGTAGGTGACTTGACTGGATGATAACACTCTTGTGTAAGATCCACATGATTTATTAACTGCCTGCAACGATCTGCAGAAGCCTCAGGCCTGTTTATAAACCATAGGCATCGTTAGGGATAGTTCTGTGTGAATATTAGTGTGGAATGTTTACATAATCAGAATTTTGTGGAATTTAACATTTGAGAGAGTTAATATTTTGTTTTGATCAACTTCAGATAGTCATCTTTCCACTAATTATTATTATTAGATTATTATATTAATACTACTGTTGGTTGTTGGATGATGTTTGCACTGCTTTTGGTAAAAAACGTTTTCTTATAAAACTGACAAGTGACAGCAGTCAGCCGTCACAACAGTGTCAGAGGACTGAAAATAACAGGAAACACTGGCAAAACATCCCCCATAATGCACTTCTGAACCAGTTTTTATTTCTAACCGTATGAGAAACTTGCTAGGGAAGAGATGCTCTATTAATAGAGGTTGAAAACTCGTCATAATAAAATGAAGATTTAAATAAGGCCAGGTCTGGGTGTGTGGGTTCCCAGTTACCAGGTGATATAAGGGCTGTTTGTGTAAAGCTCTCTGCTCTACCTGTTAGCATGAAAACAGGCTGTACCACAGATAATGTAAGAAGTAGGGGAGAGAGACTGCAGAAATGCGTCCTGCAGCTTTGGACAAAGACGGAGATGTGTCTTAAAGGAACAGCAGTGCCATGACATTGAGGGGAACTTTCACGTGGTCAGCAGTCATATACATAGAGTGGTCTAACAATTAAAGTTATACATAGGCGTGTTTCCTCTTGTCATAGCGCTTTAATTTTTTATTGGCTTTTAGTAAATTTAAGGTTTAAAACATTAAGTTGTTCAGTGAAGATTTTTTTTAGTTTAAAACAGAGAAGCATATTGACTACAGCTGTGAAGTTTCACTGATATCCTGTTTACTTTAGCTTGTTGTTGGTACGACGGTTGATAGTTTACTGAGGTAGAAATAGCGATGGCAAAATTAATCTTCATTGAACCATTTGCTGTATCCTCTAACCCTACTGACTCGAGAAAGGGCTCAAAGAGCATCCCAAAGCAAACCAAGAGCGCCATCTAGTGCAATCAAAAAATACAGCAAATGGTTCAATGAAGCTTTGTTTGGACATCACTAGGGAAGAAGGTTTGGTAACTTATATTCAGTTATCACTATGTTTGGTGGGAAACAATATTTTATGAAGGCTGTGTCTTTGGCTCATTAGTACAGTACAGTAATATGTTTTGAAGAAAAGTACTGCCAGATGTTCTGTTGTACCGAAAGTTCCAAGCACTGATAGGGTGTCAACATGGGAGGGGTGGAAGCGAGAGGTGGGGTCACGAGATTTCTCAGTTGTGAAGACGCTGGAAGAGTGTGGTGTGAAACGGGCCAGCCGGGGTTAACGTTTTATTGTATATGCATTATTATGGTGCTTGTTTGTGATCACCTATGAATTGGAAGTCCTCATTCAGTCACCAAGCTTGTCTGTATTGTGCTCCAGGCTTGCATATAAAACATTTTATGACTGATTATTTGTTGTGAAAATGCGTTACTGTGATTAAGGGCAAAAAAATCCTCTCCTTTTCTGCAGCGGAGAAGAAAAAAAAAGTACGACAATTAGTGCTGTAATTTAAGCAACACTCTTCTTGCACATTGCTGGCACAGAAGCTTGGCTGCAGTTTGTAACCTTGCAGGTGGGCGCCGTGATCTACATTTAAAAGATTGCATTGAGTAAAGCTGACCTTTCTCAGCCGGGGAGCACACTCTGAGAAGGCTTTGAGCGTTCCAAGTAAAACGAAATCGATACTGAGCCACTCTTGGAGGCGGGGGGGGGGGGGGGTAAGCATGAGGAGGTAAGCATGAGGGGAATGCAAAGAAGTGCCAAAAACAGGTGAAGGGATATCGCTCTGGCCTGTATTTATATGTCAAAGGAACCCACATCTTGACAAAATGCAGCGTGGCAATCAAAGTTTGGCCGTGGTTCTAGGTCTTTGATTAGAAGAGACTTCTATTGTTTTATTTTGTAATATGTGCCTGATTTCTGAGAACACTGATTTCTATCCAAATACTGTAGATGGCCTCGGTTGCCTGAACATTAACTATGTTAACTAGCTGGAAACTCCAGCCCAGGACGTTTTACAGATGGCGGTCAGGCCCTGCTTCGTTACCGACAAAAACGTATCCATAACATGCGGTTTCTCTAGCAGCTTCTACTTCAGAACCCAGGGCCACCTGGAATGGCCACCAGGTTCTCTGACAAACCGCAGTTCTTCAGTATTTAGCGTCACATTAATCCCTACTGTCGAAATCTAGTTTAACTTATACAATAATGTTCTGAGGGCAGAAGGTAAAAATAATTGATTCAGAGAGATGATGAATCAGATTGTAGAGGTGGTGGGTCCAAGCAACTAGGAGGCGAGACCAACCAATCAGATATCTTGGACCCACCACCTCTACAATCTGGATTGGTCATCTTTCTGAATCAATTATTTTTCCTTCTTTAAGAAAAATTCCCACTAATAGAAATCTACCAATGCGTTTCAGACTCATCACACACATTCACTGGATCCTATCATTGAAGGTTGTCAGTGAACATGGATACCTTGGAGTGGGTCGGAGGAGCCCGTGTTCGGTTTCTGTAAAATACGTGGGCTTGAGGTTGAAACTTAGGACTGAGAGTGTGTCGTTCACTGTTATTCCCACTTTTGGACAATTTGAATGACACTTGGCTAGTAGTTGAATAACTTTAGCTTTTATGGAAATGAAACCCTTTGGAAGAAGAGAAAAATCTCTCAAGTATCTTATGGGCTAAGCATTGCAGACTAGAGTAGATAAGTTTGAACGAAATGCAATCTGTGACCCATTTTCTTTTTTTGAGTGTGAAAACTTTTGCTGCAGTTACATAAATAGAGTTGTGTTTGAATAACTTTGATTTGCAGTGTTGAATCTTGGAAGTGCTACTGACGAGATCAGAGGAGTATTTTGCACTCTCCTTAAGGGAAGGAAGTTAAACGGATATGTCCCTCGGCAAGCTAGTTACACGGATGCTTTAATGCTTTCTGCGGATTATTTCTTTACTCAAAATGAAGAGAGTCTTGTTTTTATAAGCGTGCCTGGTTTTAACATTTCTGCGAAAGCACAATATAATCAAAGACGTTAATGGCGATGCCGTGAGTTCGATATAGGTGTGCTGCCTGCCGGTTATTCCGCGAGACGGCATGCGACGTGGAAGCCTTTGTGTGGTCTTGATTGCTTAAAGATATTACAAAAAACACCCACACACACACTTACATGCAAGCTTGAATGTAACTGCTTCCCAAAGAGATGCTCAAGGGCATAAAGATTAAAAGTAGCACAAACCTTGTTAGAGTTTTATATGTGTTATAGTGATTGATCTTAATTTAATTGGACTGTACGCAGCTGTTCTTAGCTTTTCTTCCAATAAAGGATTCAGCACCTGATTTCTGTGCCTGTCCTTCTTGTTGATGCATGTTGGTCAATGTCACTTAATTTGTTTCCTCATAAAACACATTCACATCAATAAAAAGAAATAAATCATGCATTTTCCTGATGCCCCCAAGGTTTGGGGAACTCCTGTTGTGAACAAACAGTCAAGGGAAGGTTGGGGGCGCAGAAGCATTAAATGGCCGCACTCGTACCCCAAAGCACAGGATGTAACATTCACTAACAAACATTTAAGTTCTATTTTTTTGTCTTTAAAGTTATTATTTAGGCAAAGTTTTAGTGGACTGGCATTTTGGAATAAGCATTAATAAAAATAAAACTTAGGCTATCATGCTGACAAATGCATCGTTAAATTAAACCTGACTAGTCTTGAATTTTAAGGCAGAACAAATGATCACACTTGACTTTGAATGGGCCAAGAAGACGGGCTGTTCGCTACAGCTGAGACAGTGACACGCAGCCCATAGATGAAGTCCAGCGTTCTGCTGATGCTTTACTGCACTTACTGACCAGCAGATGCCACTCAAAGCATTTCAAAGGAGTATGAACAGAGAGGCTTATATGCAGTTGGGCTCTTTGTATTTTGGAAAACTTCTTACTATAACCAGAATGTTGTATCATTTTTGTTTTCACTTTATGGAGACACGCTTTCAGTGTTCAGTGTCCTTTTCTACCCCTTTATGAATGATAGCTTGCGCTGAGGGGAGCTTTTACCGCTGATTAAGCTGCTTGGCCGAGATGGATCAAAGCTAGATAGATCTGATGCATCCCAAATGTGGTGCTTATGCGCTCCAGCCAGCCAAGACCCCCTAGCTGCCATAAAACCATCCTGTGCCAGGACACCATGGATACCATTACCAGCACCCAAGTGCCACCTAATTAGTGCAGGGAGGGGGGAATTCCCATTAGACTGAACCAATACTGTCCTCTAGGCCATAATCAGGCATGAAAGTATTAACATGATATTTTTGTGGTCAAACTTACCAGAATGAATCCCTGAACAGTAAGAAGCTTAATTGTGCTCTGGTTTGCAGGGATCGATATATTTGTTGCCACTCACCTTGCAGCTTGGGAGTATTTACACGGGGCCTGGTTTCACAGCGGCGACGCAGCCCAACACACCTCAGCTGCACCAGTGCTTCGGTAGGACTCGCCCACTCTCTGCAGCAACGCTGGAGTTCAGAAGGGTCTCCTGCACCCTCTGAATGTCTTCGCTACTGGCTTTGAGGGTGAATGGCAGCCTCATTCTAGTGTGATCTATCTACATAAACAGCCTGGATGCCATCCAGTCCTACATTAATGAAAAAACAGTTTAAGAACTTACTGGAAACTTCTGGGGTTTCACCCTCTGCTGGTTACGCCTCAGACAAGGAAACTGAAAAGCATCAGGGCAGTGAGGCAGTTCCTGATGGGTGCAGGTTCAAACAGGATTTAATGAAAAGATCTCAGGCACTGTGCACTTAACCCTGGGGGGGGGCAACGCTATAAAGAGAAAAAGGAAGAAGATGCCTGGGTCGAACCTGTGTTACTGGGGGATGGGACCCAACGTACTGCTCTCTGCTGGACTGACATTTCACCAATTTTCAACCATGCTGTTTTCATTGAGGCTGCAGTAATGGGAACAGTGGCAGGGAAAAATAAATAAATAAATGAGAACCTTCCAGAACCCCAGGGGACATGCGGTGCATTTCGTGTCTGCTGCCTTGAATGTGATCAGAGGGCCAATTTCTACAGCTCCAGACTGCGCGAGATGAGCAATCGCCCTTCTGCCAGCCCCGAGAGCGCCACCGAAAGAGCGATGGAATTCAATGTGTTTTTTAATTAAAAAACAATCCATCCTGCCCTAACCCCCACCTGGCACCTAGGGACCACAGGAAAGCAAAACAACCGGGCAGCTATTCACTTAATCCTGCTGATCCAGGATGAGAGAAAAACGCAACGTATCTGCTGCTCCAGAACATTCTTTTTTTTTTTTTTTTTTTTTGAGAAACATGACCTTGGCACTCGGTGTATTGGGCCACAGCCTCCTGGGTAATGAAGATGCACAATCGTCACGTGAGGAATGAAGTTGAATCTTGTATGATAATCCAGCATTGTAAGAATGTGCCTTAGGAGATACTTTACTTTATCTATTAAGGGCTTCCAATGCATCTTCTCACTGATAAACGTCTCCTTTTCTGTGTGGTGCCATAACCAGAGTGCTGTTAACAAAACCCAGATCAATGGACGAGGCCTAGCAGGGACGTGGCACCTGTTGATACTCATTGTTTGGCTGGCATCCCCCCTCTGGGGAAGATGGGGTATCGGAAGTCTGAGTGTTTATCACGCATTTTGCAAAACTCTATTACTGCAGTCCGCCAGCAAACGACAAAGCTGTGAATTATGAACGGACTTCAGACCAGATCAAAGGCGTAAATACACCACAGTGCTAGCAGGGCTGCTGAGGCTAAATCACCTCCGGAAAAAGTCACAGGCGTGTGCAGGTGGGGGGTGGGGGGGGGAAGGGTCAGACAAATGCTGTGTTAAAACTGTCCACTGGGTGGCGCCATACTCTATGATGTCCAATATAAGTGGCTTTTCATTAGATGTAATTGTATCGTTGGTTCTTGAGAGCATAATACTCAGCTGGTATACTTCACTGCATACAAAGATGATCAATGCATAGACGTGTAATCAATTATTTTTTGATGCGTGAATATTTCTTCATTCTTATACCAAACAGAAAATATTACTTGAAGAAATATGCAAAAAACTGGGAAAAGGGAAAAAAAAAACAACACAGGAAAAAAATACAAAAATTTCTTGAATCCTAAACGGTTCTGCTTTAAAATGGCAGTAATTTAAAAAATAATAATCCCAGTCGCTTACCATGCTGCTCCTCAGAGTGAAGTTGTGTGCGCTTCCTTCCTGAAACACCTAATGCATAAACCTACATATGAAAGTGCGTTTGAATTGTTACTTATTCATCACACAGTAATTGTCTTTGAAGAAACGCTTCACGTTATGCAATGCAGGTAACATTATGGCTAACCATCACCACCCTAACATAATTCGACAGAAAGATAAGGCTTATCGTATTATGGTAGCTTATACAGGACAGTGACTGTCCCTTAAATCAATCACAAAATGGTAAAATTAATGGTAAAATTAGTCAATTTAATTTTACCAATTAAAATAGGTAAAATTAGGCTCTAACCAACAGATACCACATGACAACAAATCTGAGGTAGTATTTAGTCGTAGCATAGATTAAAGCAAACAATTATATAATCCTCTTCCATTTTTTTCCTATCAAGGGTGTGGAAAAACCTTACATACGGGTCTTTCATGTGGAAAATCACCAGGTCACCCTTCTTATCTTATGAAAAGTAAAATAAAGGTAAATGGCAGAGAAACACAGTAAAGGAGGTACTTTCTGAGAGTCCACCGGGAGCCGTCATGGGAAAACATCCTTACGTGGCCAAACCATTAGCAATAAAATGTGTCTTACACACCTCAGATGGTCTGCAACAGAAGCATCCGAACACCTCCCCAGTGCACATGTTCATCGTGTACCTTCAAGCTCACACTCAAGGTCATGCAGGAGACAATCTATCCAGTTGCTGACAAATGGCATTGTACTTATATCGATAGTGGACACCATGTGATATAATTACATAGGGAAACTGTCAATAAATGATCAAAAGACAAAATAAATCCAACGTAGGATTTTTTCCAGGAAAATCTGGTTTCCGCTATCTTATCATGACGACGACTGTCAACGCTATGGCAACAAAATCTAAAACAATGTTCAGCCATCTGGGTGTGAAAAAATGATCTGAACAAGAATTGGTCAGAACAATACTGTACCTCTGCATTTGTATATTCATTTACTAGGCTATGCTAATTTTGAAGAATGGAGCATGTCATTACTGAAGAACACAGACACCATTGGCACAGACACACGTGACTTCTTGGGGGAATCACCCACCAAAACATTTCCACCCGCGAGAATGATGTCACGCTTCAGCTCTTCAAATTTAGTTTCAAGTAGGTCCTTCTCGTAGTGGGGGATGGATCCAGAAGACACCAACGCAGAATCAGACGTTTCATTGTTGCAATGTGCAGTTTATGAGCCTAATGCTGGTATTACAAATCACTCTTCTTCATTTTAGGGAATGATTCTGTGAAAATTCTACAGACAGCTTCCCATAAATTACATCTGAAACGATATTATACAGCCATTTCATAATTCTACATTACAATCTATTAAAATTAATTATGATAGCATATATATTTTGTTTGGTATTCATCTGAGCTTTACAATATAAAGCCAGTTAAGAAGCAAAATGTTCTATAATGTACAGTGAAGGCATTTCCGACAGTATACAATGACAATCATACACATTTAAAAGTTTAACAGAATGATTTTAAATGCATTTGAGTATTTTAGATTATTCTTAAAATATATCCAATTTATCATTAATGGCCCGCACAGCAATAAGATATAGTTGCATAAAAGTCTCATACATCGTGTGTGTGTGTACGTATATATAGCTGCATCATCTTACTGGATCATTTCTTCCCTTAAGCACTTTCGCTTTGCTCAGTTAGTCAAAATCATCACTACAGCACTGTTCATGTTTGTTTTAATGCACTTTGCATATAACAACACTTTGTAATGGGGGAAAGGTACTTCATCATTTTAAGTTGCCCACGGAGTCTTAAGCTAAATTAAATAATATAAGATGGATAATAGTAAATTCTTTTTTCTCCTGTTAGTATTTCTCCCGTGCTTTACTATTCTATAAGAATACTACATAATAATAATAATTTCCAAATAAGCAGTCGCCCACTGACAGAGTCAGTTTAAAGTCTGATTTCATCACCATGTCTGTGGTCAGCTGATCATGCGGCAGCGATGTCATGCCTCCTCCAAAACGGGCTCAGCATCGCCCCCTACAGGCAGGCAGGGTTTCGGGTACATTCTTCAAAGTGGGCTCCACCAGAGCTCACCTCAACAGCAGCATTCGGTTGCAGTTTTCGCCAGATGCCATTTATTGGCGAGCTGACATCTGCACACTTAAGTGTGTGGCAAAAACGGTAGCCAATGAGAACGACTCACCAAATTGTCCAATCAGCTGAGCAGAATCAGCAGAAATTCACACATTGCGTAAAACAAGCCAGATTGAGCATTTTTCCTCATTATGTTACTACACAACGATGTATAAATCTAAAAATGGTAATGAAAAAATGCAGACTGGCCTGCAGAGCCCAGCCTCTGTTTTTCATCAGAACAGCCATCTTGAAATCAAAGCTCGAGAATTAATTTAGCTTCTTTAAATATCCAAGTCATAACAGCAATAAACGGCCAAAGCCCATTCTGACGAAAGATACCTCATAGTGCTTTTGTTTAGAGGACCGGAAAATTATTTCATAAAAATAAGCTTATATATCATTTTAAAATTTAAGGGTTATAGGTTAGTAAAAATGATAAACGATTTGGTTTGTGTCATTGCACTTAGTGTTAGATGTGATGATCTCTTCTGTAACCACACCCGGTGATTAATCATTTCCTGCTCAGTCACTGAATGGCGAGCAGGACGTTGTCGGGATGAATACACAGAGGCCGCAGCGTAGCGTAGCGTAGCAGCACGGGCCGGTTACTCGAATGAGAGAAGGTCCGGGTGGGGCTCCTCACCCTCCACGCTTGCGGATCGCTGCCTGGCCACACCGGAACCCACCGGACAGTCCTCCAGGGCATCGCCCAGGCTGATACGGCAGCCCGGCTTCCCTGGCCGAGGGGTGGATGCCATTCTGCCCTCCGGACCTTCAGGCTTGTGAAGAGGTTCCAGGTTGTCCTTGTGGATGAGGTCAGGCACGGAGAGCTGGAGATGGGACGGCTCGTCGGTTCTGTCCTCCGCCGGTCCATCTAAGCCTGAGCTGACGGAACCTGCAAGTCGCGTTTCTTTAGCTTTGACCCCAAACCCCACAGATTCGTATAACTCCAGGCCTCCCTCTGGATCCTTTTCCTCCCCTTTCATTTGGACCTCAGACTTATCATCCTCCTGGATGAGAGGCATTTCATCCGGGGGGGAAACGGAGGAGGAGTCACATGCCTCCGCGACAGCCACCACGGGGTCAGAGGAGATCATCATGTCCTGGGTGCTCTTCAGGGCACGAGAAAGACGCTTTTTAACATTGGGAGGAGGAGGGTCCAGGCGTGGAATGGAATCCTGACTGAGGTGACCACTAAAAAAAGGAAATTAAAGTCAAAACTCTACAGGAATTTTAAATTTCTTAATGAAAATTCTTAAAATTCTTAACACAATGATTATTTCTTAATGATAATATTTTTACTTATGACACCTACCAAATATTAGCAAGAAACATACGGTATTGTAAACAATATTAATAGTTGACTATATTATCATCACCATTAAACATTCTGCTACATGAACAGTAAGACGGAATGTGCCACACAAGATATGTGCATAGTAACTACAGATAACACAAAGATTTCCCCTTATTTGTGCCTTTTCCCTTCTGTTTAATATGGTTAAAATAATGAAAAGGGGAACTTCTGATTGGCTGGATGTGTTAAGGACCGAGAATAATTCTAGCTTAGCTATTAGCTTTTAGTTGCTTATGCCTCAATGCCGCATAATGGTGTGAAATTTATTCACAAAAAGTTGGAAAAGGAAGAGTAAGCAACCAAAGAACCCAGGATCTCTGTCCATTAATCTACTTCCATGTGCATATTTAATGAGGATGCCAATGTCACAAAATTCCCAAAATCAGTACGCCCCTGAGACTTTAGCCTGATAGGAGGTGCTGCTTGCATGCCGGTGACCCTTGTCAGATGTTGTTTTGAATGCAATGTGTTTAAAAGAAACAACCCAGGCAAGAACACAAAGGACATCTGTCTTCATTTTCGCACTGCACGAGGTCTTACATCAGGTCCCAATAAATGCTACTGCATTTCTGCGCAGGCAAGCACATAAGACGCCTCATAAACAATGATTCATAGCATTCAGTGTAATACAATGTTCTTCCTCAGAATTAAGACTGACTGATTAATTCACCTGGCTTAAGAAATGCGAAAAGCCAGGCAGCGTGATTACTGCTGCAGTAGTAATCTGAAGATGACAAGTTTCTGGGGGCAAAGTACCTTTTTGTAGATCAATTGGGAAAGAAGGCATTTAACACAGAAATCGTTCCAGTAAAAAGTATTCACCTGAAGTTTTTAAAAGTGCCCTTTCAGTTAATGGCATCACTCAGAAATAATTGCGTCTTTGCCTCACAAACAGGCCTTTTATCCCCTTGAGTATGAATAAAGTTTTCCGATTCCGAATTACCTGCTAGCCACAATGCCCACGCTCCCACTGTCCTCGCAAGACCATACTGCGCCAATGTTCCTGTTGACCTCCGTTACCCCGATGTCCCCCACGCTGCCCGCATCCTTCCGCCGGAGGAGGTCGTTCACCTTGGCGCCCACGGCCTTGCCCAGATTCAGAGCATTCTTCAGGTGTTGGCTGCCCCCCAGCTTTGCCGGCCCAGAGCCGGAGATGTCGATGGGTCCCCCCAAGCCGGATGTGGGAGGCGCCGAGCGCCGGCTCAATGAAGCGGCCGACTTGAAGTTGGGGAACGCCGGCTGGCGGGTGGTGTTGGAATTCTCGAACATGCTTTGGTCGACTGTAAACATTAGAGACATACCGGCGTGAGATGCTGAGACCTGGATGTAGTCAGGAAGACAACAGTGCAAGACGAACACAGCACACTCATGTACTCACAATGCTACTGTAATGTAAAGTTGAGAACACATGGAAATCATGGACTGTGGAACTTTAGGAGCATCCAGGACTGACTCTAGATGTTCTGCCACACTACATTATGTTATATCTGAGTTTTTCAAAAGCAAACATACAAGTGTCCATGGCCGCTCCCCCGCCCCCCCCGTTCAGATGCGTTCCGCTGTCCATGATGGAAACCAAATGCTTTCAGCACTCAGGATGATGTTTTACAACTGAAAACAGCAGCAGGCAATATGAGGGGGAAGCATAAAACAAGATAAGAAGCTGCACGGAAACACGAGTGCAGAGGAAGGCAAGCAAGTCACAGATCCTGCAATTAGACACGAACGGTAAGTTGTCTTACCTTATGGAGACAAATGTTTCTCGGCAAGCATTCAGGCAAGACACGGAAAAGCAGTTTTAAGTGTAAATGAGATTATTTAAAAGCAGATGACTGGATTCATATTTATGAGAGTGTCAGCTCAAATGGACTCAGTACATCCTGCCTAATTAGGGCATTTGGGGACACTTTCAAAGGGGTTAATCTCCAGAGCGTTCATTAGTCTCAGAGTTCCTTACGGGATAAACAAACTCAATATAAATGTGTTGCTTGTTTTTCAATTAATAGTAAAAAATATAAATTTGCATTTAATTACATATAAAAAATACTGCAGCAATATTTGATGTTTGTGTGTTGTTTACATAGTTGGATTTCTCCGTCATTTCCACCCACAACCAAAGTGCAAAATTATATAGTTTTCCCTTTAATCGTTATCATTAATGACCATTTACCGCAGGAACTAGCTAAAGTAGGCTATAGCATAAACAGATACTGAAACACTCATTCCTAAAGGTGAACTCAGCAGTTTGGCAGTTCAGTACAGAAGGCATTGATCAGCGGATAATTCAGTATTACCAAAAATATTAGTCAGGTCTTATGAATATTCTTAGAACGATCTAATACAACCTTGCTAAAAATCCATCCATAAAATTCTTAAAGAAAAGAAAAAAAAAAAACATACAATTGGTGTGTGTGTGTGTGTGTATATGTGTGTGTGTGTATGTGTATATATATATATATATATATATATATATATATATACACATACATATACATACATATACATATATACATATACACACACATACATACATACATACATATA
>JAODJX010000035.1:15992810-16003369 GCA_026776945.1 Isichthys henryi | reverse complement strand
GGGGTGGACCTCCCGATCACAGCCGCAGAGGCCTAATCCACAGAGCCACACATCAGCCCACTGGCTCCATGTACTTACTGACTGAAAACAACACATCAGATTAAAGCACAAAACTCTGTTCCTACTAGCCAGTGAGGAAAAAGCATGCAGATAAAACACGTTTAACACCCCACCCCTTTCCAGCTCTGTCATCTTTTTGTGCTGGAATTATACTAATTATCCTCAGAAAATGTTAAATACATAAGGTCATCTCTCAGTCTTCAGCAGCACACAGGAGTTTCACATTACTGGGTTAAGTGTACCTGGACGGGGTGTTACAACTGAACGACGGTGCCAAGTAAGGCGATGTGCAACCTATTCTTAATATATCTACTGAATGCTGGAATCAGGCTTTATTTATTTATTACAGAGAGAATGGAGTCCAAGTCATTGAGACGTAGAACTTTTTGCAGGACTGAACCAGCTTTCCATAACGATTATACTGCTTTGTTATTTTTAAGCAGACACATACATTCAATTTTTATTTAACCCCAGTGAATTTAATTTCCCTTCTGCAACCACTTTTATGTTTACAGCATCACTCTTTTCGAGATCTATGGACTTTATTAACTAGTATTAAAATACTGGTGATGTATGATTGTTGTGACTGATCGCTAATGTAAAATGCTGCTTTACGCCAAAGATCCTGTAGCTTAGTCAGCTGTCATGCTTCCATTCTTCAACCCTAATAGCCTATTGTTAGTTTATAGCCTTTTGCCATTAAGCTGGAATGACTGCATTGATTTTTATCCATTATTCACAGAATAGATTCATTGACCACCATAAAACATTTGCACCAAACAATTACTTTTTTTTTTTTTTGCTGTGTATTCTACGACAGTCTGAAGTCAACTGAATGGCCAAATTTATTCTACACTCCAGCCTGCAGACCACATACTTAAGAACCTGTCGTATTATTTTATCCGAGCTGCAAATACTTCAGGTTTTGTGTAATGCGGCGTTTCGGTGGCACTGCCCTACCATAGCTCCCACACACCGTTAGTGTATTCCAGGCAATCACCTCAAAGGTCAGGCCAATCCGATGACAAGATCATCACACGCCCGACAGTGCCATGAGCTCAAATTCCAACTCCAATTCTTCTTGTGCTTTTACTGGTTTGTTTCTTTGACTGAAAGACTCATCCAGCTTTTTTACATTAACATTTAGTGATACATACATGATTATAGGAGACTGACCAATCAGCACACAGCAAGAACTGAGTGCTAAAGTGAAATCCAGGTCTTTTTAATTGAGGTGGCAGTTTACAAACCCTGTCCAGGCTCATGGTGCCCCCCCCGACATGTATTAGGTGGTCACCCTACCTGGACAGGAAGCCAGTGCCTTCCAAGGGGTGTAAACACTCACTCGCCGAGAGTAAGGAAGCAACAGGGAGAACATGCACACACACAGAATTCAGGATGCAATGAAATCCTGAAATCCTGCAGGCGCGAGGCCACACCCTACCGGCGGGGGCGTTACTCCGGTCACAAATGCATTTCAACTTTTAAAACTGCAGTAAGCACCTTCAGCCAGCTCACTCCACCTCCAGTGTGTTAAGAAGAGCTACAAGTGATCCTTCTTCCTACCTGCTGCCATCAAGCACAACAGCGCCTCCTCTGGACGTCCAACTCCCAGACACAACATATCAGGAACCATCCCATCACTGCCACAGTAAAAGTCTGCTTTTTATTCCCTAATATACCATAGGCTAATTTACATATTTTTACTTAAATGGATTTACTTCCTTAATAAGCTGTTTTTCATGATATTCTATTCATGTACTTTTTAATTATAATTGCATATAATTGCACCATGTTTACTTGCTTGCATTATGTCTGCTGTCTCTGACCTTCGTCTGTTTTGCAGTATATTTACGTTCATCTGTGCTGCTCAGTGCACAAGAGATCCCCCCTGGAATGAATAAAGTTCATCTCATCCTTATCTTACATACAAACAAATCAGATTAGAACCGGCCCAGAATTAAAGACACGCTACCTTAGATAAAATCGGTTAAGAGGCCACCAGCTCAAATGCACATTTTGTCAGCCACCTAAATCAGCAGCACGGAGCCCTTCGTGCAGCACAATAAGTGAAGGTTCTGCCGCCACGGTGTTACTGCTAACAAAGTCGAGCAGCTGCCTGCTCCAGCTCCCAAGGCAATAATCCATTTCCTGGTGAGAGATGCGCACACCTGAGTCTCACCTTGCTTTTCATTAGTGGGGGGAAAACTGGGAACAGGGGCTGATAGTGATGATCTGAGGTTCACTGCATGTTCATCGAACCCCTGCTGGAAACCACAAAAACAAACCTCTCTCCTCCTTCCCCCCCTCTCCCTCCCTCCCTCTCTCTGAGGACGAAGACCCTTCTGGACGCCCCCTCTCCATCCTTTCATATAAATAAACAATCATACAAATGAACAAGTAGCATAAAGTTATCTGTACAAGGCAGCAGGTAATTAATAAGTCTAGGGTCAGGTATTTATCTGGTGTCTGAGGAAATTTTATTATTTTTTTTTTTTTTGGGGAGGGGGGGTCAGGTCATAGAACTTGCTCAAGGGTCCAGAGAGGATGTGTGACTATTTTGCCGAGCACGAGATTTGAACAGACAGCCTTCTAATCAATGGCACAGTGGCCTCACTGACTGCATGACACAGCCCCCCCCCCCCAATGATCTCAGCTTTAGTAATACATGAGGATGACCAAACGATCATCAGGCGTTTTGTCCACTCGGACACACCGCTTCACACAAAACGACCCGTATAACTGACAGGGTGATACCTTGGACCCACTGTCTTGTCAGGGTGTCCCATCAGGCCAGAGCGAAGCGGCCTACCTTCTTATCTGGCTCGGCGGCCTACCTTCTTATCTGGCTCGGCGGCCTGCTCCTCCTTGGCAACGTCCAGGTCTGTGACGCCACGGCTGAACTCGCCAACGGTGCTGTTGGATGACGCCGCCTCCTCTGCGTCGATGTCCGTCTCCTCAGTGACCGTCTTCTCCGCACCTGTCAAATGCCGAACTGAAAAGGCGGATCGCTCATCACGCGACACGCTGACGCCGGCTGACCCGGGGAGACCGGACCACGGAAATCTCAGAGATGGCATCCTGGCTGATTCTGACCCAATAGCCACTGCAGGAACACGGTGGCCACAAATACTCACTACAGTACATATTAAATTAACCTGTAATGTTAACCAGCTAGCTAGCTACAATCTTCTGACTTTACTCGCTAGCTACCGTTAACATTACATGGGGCTCTGAAGATAGGAAGATAAGATAGGAAGATAGGAAGCCGCTAGCAGAAGATCTGCCTAAGCTGGCCAGTTTCTTCATCATAACCAATGAAATGCCTGATGAGGATGCAGAAAACTTTACGAACACAGACGGCAGAGGGGCCCCGAAGCGACTTCTTGAGGGCCCCAAAGCGACTTCCTGAGCGGGGCCCCAGAGACTGCAATCCCACTGCCGGCTACACTTTGCCGTAAATGTCAGAGACAGCATTTGCCAGCTCTCAAATGAGAACTGGTGAAGCATTCAGAAACATGAGGATTCACCTGCTTCCCAGTAACAATGACTTAATGGTCACCAGAACTTCAGGAAGAATCTTCATGCCATCGGATTTTGGTTTTGCACCGTTTCAAAGGGAGATAAAAATACAGTGCTGCTTAGCAACCGCCCAGTGATTGACAGTCTGGAAACGGCAGTAAGCTGTCATGGGAACTAATTCCTGAGGTGCTGAAATAGTGATGTTGACATGGGTCAGGTGAACAACAAAATATAAAAACGGACCTGTACCAGCAGACAGATGCACAGATGGTATTCCTACCTGGAACGCCAGAGTCGCTGCTGGCCTTCTCGCTGTCACCGCCCTCCTGGCCATCGGCGTTTTGCTGCGTGTGCTGCAGGCTGAGCTTGTGGCACACCTCGAACGCCTGGCCCACGGTCCGGACGATGCGCATGGCTTGGCTCTGGGGCGGGCAGGACAGAGTGGCTCGTTAACGGGACCTGGCACGGGCGTACATCTCATTTAACGCATTCACGCTGCCAGCCAGATGGGTCAAAGCACTTCAGATCGGGGTGAGTATCTCATTGAGATGGTGCCAAGTCCCACAAGAAAGACATATGCTGCCACAGATGTGCCTCAGCCTCATTGACTTGCTCTGATGTCCTTCTCCCACTTCATTTCAGGAAGAGTCACCGTCTTTTAGACTTAAAATTTTGCCCACACTTTTCCATGCTTAACTGACTGCACAAAGAAGTCAGACATCAGATTAATTCGTAGGCTATCCTCAGCAATAGCCTTAGGTCCTGGCAAACATCTCGGGCCTGCCCCAGGAAAAACGCTACAGCTGGTTAAATCAGCAACACCTGAGTGTCCATGCTGATGTCATAGCCTAGAGGCCACACATAAGCTAATCCACCCGTGTAAACAAGAACCATCTGCAACTTTAAAACTTCCTTTTTGTGGCTTCAACTGTGCTAACTTCTGCTTTATTACTGCGGGTATTTCTGGAATGTTCTAAGGAGAAGCCACAGAAGCTCAAACGAAATAAAGCCGAGAATGGTCAGCTCTCTGGCCTGCTGACAGCATCCCTCTGTATCATCGTGCAGCCAAACGCATCTTATGTGAGGAGATCCGCATTGAGAAAATGTAGCACGGGGGGTGGGGGGAGAGAAAGAAAGACAGGAGTGGAGAGAGAGAAAGAGAGGAGGGGAGAGGGGGAGAGAGAGAGAGAGAGGGCTTGAAGAACACAACCAGTCCTTTACTGTGGGATGCCACCACAAATGTGACACTGCGGACTTGACACAGCAGGTGAACAACAGCCAGTGTTCCTGTTCTTTATAAAAGCCTCACCTCTCCTCCCCTTAGGTTCTCCCTTAAAAACATACCACAATTAAACAGCATAAATCAAGCGAGCGGGTGAAATAAAACCGAAAGAAACCTATCAATGCTGCTGTATCGGGGGCCATGCGATGCCATAATTCTCAAAGATGATCAGTAATTTCCTCTGAGGTCCTCAAGTCCCCAGACCGAATGGACTTCAAACCCCCCGAAGGCAGAGTATTTCCGACGAGCAACCACCACCATTGAACCTCTATTCAAAAACACATTTCCACTGAAATAGATCCGTCTTGGTGATGCAATAAAAATACGGTGATGAAATCTATCATTTGGTGCTGAAAGGAATGAATAAGACGCACTGTGGCTATTATACTACATTTAGATGTTTGACCATGTGATGTTTTATTTTTTGCCCTGTTGCTCGTTTCAAAGTGGAACGTGACATAAGAGGATCCCCACACTGTCACTCAAAATCTACTAGGAGGTTTATAAACGGCCATGAAGCTATGAAGCTGTCAGAACTATAAACACAAAAGACAAGGAAGGGGTTCTGGGACTAGAAGAGAAGCAGACCAGCTCACACCTAACCTGGGGTCAAATTGACCCCAACGGCACATGTCAACCGACTTCTCATAGTAACATAAATTATTGTAGGAGCATGTAAGAGTTAAGCGGCCAATCAATGTGTCACAATGGAAATAAGAGCTAAAAAAAAAAAAAAATTCAAAAAGGTGGAAAGCGAAACTGTGCAGTTAATCAGCATATCAATTCATCACTGCCTGCTACGCATATGTCCAGTCAATGCTAAACAGAAAAAAAACAGAAATGTATTGGAATTCTGTTCTATGATTAAAACACATGCACTAAATATCCATCCATTCTCCACAAGTGTTTGCTCAGCAGAGGAAAACAGCAAGGTTGGAGCAGTGTAATATAGTGTAATATATAACAGACCCACCCTCACGCATGTACACACACGCATGCACAGATCCAGGGACAGGAACTGAGGCCAGAAGTCTAAAACTGTGAGGCTACACCACCATGCACCAGGACCATGCACCATACACCAGGACCATGCATTTGCATGAGCCCCTGCTGGCCCCAAGCAGTCACTACTTTCTGGGGCCCCAAAAACAGGAAACCCACCCCCCAGCTACAGGCTCACCCCAAGAACAGATTAAATCAGTGTGACAAGTAACTGTCAGAAATGCTGTGCAATTCATTTTAGACTAAAAGGATTTTAAAAAATCTAAACGAAAGTCAGTCACTGAGAGCAGAGGTATTATTGAGAAAACTGGTCGAGCATTTATGTGCATTTGTGCAAACAACCCATCCATTCATTTTCCAACCGGCTTATCCTTCTGGGTCGCGGGGGGGTCCGGAGCCTATCCCAGAAGCTACAGGTACGAGGTGGGAAACAACCCAGGATACAAGCAGACACAATTCAATCTTAAGTGTAATACTAAAGCATTTATGAAAATAGATTGGAAATTTGACAATCCACAAAGCAATCATCAGGCCAATTTGAGGAGCCGCATTCCCATATTAATTTGTGCTCACATTGGCCAATATGGTAAAGCAATAATAGGCCATGAATGGAAATAACATGGTCTGCTGTTTGCTTTTTATCAACATGGCCGATGGTCCTGCAAGGGGAAGCTAGACGTGGTAAAACTGGGGGAAATATCACGGTCAGATGGGACTGGGAAATCAGCTCTGCCTGAACCGGAACCATTACAAAGCCACCAATAACACATTTACATGTTATTTAGTTGGGAAATGTTTCTATGCAAAGCGATGTACATTTTCGAGAATGCAGAGTGTCAGACAATAACCCTGCAGCTACTGGGGTTAAAGGGTTTTGCTCAAGGGGTCAACTGTGGCATCACACTGTGGGGATCTTCTGACCACAGCCATGGCGTCCTAACCTGCTGAGAGACGCAGCGCTCCCCCAACACAAAGTGAGTACGCTGGGGAGTAATGAGGAAGCTTGAAACCCCAAATTTGACAGGTTCCATCGACCTGCTTCTCCGTCCTCTAAAGCAGACGACCCAAAGTCATTGAAATTCACGAGGCTCCCCTCCGCACCACCTTTAACGTCATTATCGATTCCTGGGAGTCAAGCTCATTTAACAAGCCGATAGGGAGATCTGAATTAATTCTATTTTTTTTCCCATAAAAGCAAACTCAATGCCGCTAAGGAAATTCAGTAGGATTTCAGTTTAGGAAACTTAAGGAACTTATGCAAATGGTCACAAACTTTAAATATTCTTATTTTACCACAGAAGCAATTCAAATATCAGTTTTCCAATCAAAATGTTTTGCTATAAATCAGGGAGTATACTGTGAAAAACAGTAATTTGCATAGTAACCTGACTGAAAAAAAAAAATCAGCTATTATCACTGTAATGGCCCACATAGTATACAGCAATATTACGATTTTTTTCTATCTTTGATGTAACGAGGCCACAACTCAGCAGGTTGCTGCTTTCCAGCTCACTTTGTGTAAACAAAATGCTAAGGTGTGTAACGCAGCCTTATCATATAAGCAGCAGCGTCAGTTAGCTGGAAACATACAATACGAACGCTTAATGGAGAAGGTTACCTTTTTCTTTGACTTGAAGACGTTACAGCGGAACACGTTGCTCTGTCCGTCTCTGGCGATATAACTGAAGATTTTCAAGTCCTGCGAGTCGTGAGAGACATAGAAAATCCTGCAAACAGAGAGGGAGTTTCTTACAATTTTTTTCACATCACAATAATAATCGTGGCACTGGAAAGACTGTAGACCCAAATAACAGATAGAACCTTCCTGGCAGAAAAGGCCATCGTTAAGGCCACCAGGAGTGAATAACTGGAGATTGCCAGTAATCTTTACTTAATAAATTATGATACAGACAACGGCATGCTTGTCAATGGGATTAATGTTATGTCCATATTAAAAAACACTAACTAATGAGAAGGCATTAACCAATTACATTATGCGTAAATTATACAAAGTCACAGGCAGATACCGTCAATGAAAGAATCAAAGAAACGCCTTAAATTATATTCGCAGCATGTGCTTCAGGATGATTTACAAAAGCACAACGGTGTCTCAGTAACGGGGCAGTGAGGGCCACTGCAGAGGGAATCAACTTACACTGCTGTACACACGAAATCTCACTGCCAATCCATATGCGGCAGCTAAGGGACAGAAATCTCCACCTAAAGGAAGTATTTAGTCCCCGAGTGTTTAGTGACAAGTACAGTTTAGGGTATAAATAAGAGAGTCACCAGCCTGGCAAGCTTCCCACAGGGCCTAGAAACGCCATCGGCTGTTTATCAGATGCAGCAAAAATTAATCAGAAAAGTCTACTGAAGGAAGAAAAATGTTTGATGATGTGGATGGGCCAGGGGGTCCAGTGGTCCAGCCCATAAACATCAGGGGCAGATTAATGCACTAGCTATCCCAGGCTATAGCCTAAGACCCCTCTTGGCAAATGGAATATTTATTATTCCTAAACATCATTTTTACTCCCCCATCTTACATACTTAAAGAACAATGTTTTGCCACATTTAAAAACAGTAGGTATTGATGGTCAGATATACCAAAACAGACCACGACTATGTAAAAAAAGGACCCCTATCTCTTTTCTTCATTTGGACCAGCCCTACTGACTCAGCCATTTCCTGACACAGAGCAGAACGCTTGCGGGGTTGATATATGGCACAAGTTCTCCCCCTTTGGTGATTTATCAATACAAACTTAACCACGAGCAATAAAACATTTTCTCCATCATGACATCATGAAATACAAGGACAGAAATGTGGATAGGGCTGTACACTCTCGCCCCCCTAGAGTCAGGGGTTTGAATAACATCGTTGGTTTTCTACCACACTCCACAGACATGGAGGTATCTCTACATTGCCCCTGGTGTGTGACTCCATGCTCTACGAGGACATTTTTGCGCAGTGTGCTGCCTGGGCTTGTACCTCTTGTTGCCTTAAACATTCTCCAGCCCTATTCACAACTGTATCTGAATAAGTGGTTGGAAGATAAACAGATGGACATTTTTAGAAGCGCACGCGCACGCGCACGCACACACACACACACATACACACACACACTTCTTAAGAACAAGGAGCATGCAGAATGAGGAGACATTAACCACAGTCACGTTGGAGGGGATAAGGAATTACAGTGAATGCAGATAATAGAATTATACATGGTATATCAATGAATGAAAAGGATCTGGAGCCTCAGCATGTGAGACAGACAGATCAAATTCGTAACAAAAGTCATTTAAACCCAAGATAAGACATATGAAGATTTAAGCAATTTTAACACAGATGTCAACATTTCCACAGTGGTTTAGATCAAGGCGAGAGAGAGGCAGGCAGAGGGAGATGGAGATTCCTTCACGACTGGAACTCCCTGACATAAAAGGGATCTATCCCGTAGAAGGTTAGGACCACTTCTCACAGCCTAAATTGCAGTCGTTTCCTGCGTGACAGACATGCAGGGTTGCTATGATTCACAGCAATGGAGTGCATTGGGAAAACATTCTGGTTTACAGGACAGGAATAAAACAAACTGAAAGAGAACCAAACAACAAAAATATTGATGATAATACAGCCCCAGACACCTCCATGACTGTGAGGAGGATAAGCATTTAGAACAAGGGTGGATGGATGGATGGGTGGATGGACAGATGGATGGATGGATGGATGGATGGATGATCTTGGAAACGATGGGACAAGTTTGGGGGGTATTAATTCTCTAAATGTGGACAGAGGGAGTAGAGAGGACTCCAGATCAGTTTCAAACAGGCTGAGCATAAATGGCACATTTAAGCACAATGAGATTCCATGCAAAAACATGGAAAAAATTAAATGGGTGATTTCAGGCAGACGTTTCCCCAGTGTTTGAACAGTGTCCCCAGCGTTCAGAAGATAAGCTTCTGACTCTTATCTTTCCCAAAACACGGCTTTCGCTCTCCTGGTAGCGCAGTAACACCGCACACTGTTCACGGTACCTGAATGATTCAGCGCCTGCTGCGCGGTTGAATGACTGCCACAATCCCTGTTAATCTCCAAATTCTATTAAACCAGCAGGTGACTCTTAATGCACAAGCACGTCTAAAAGTCAACAAAGGCAGAATTTATATTCATTTTTAAAAGTTACATAAGAGGGAAAAAGAACTGTCCCCTGAAAATCTCATATTGTACATTTCCCAAGCTATACTGAAGCCATACAGCACCACAGTTAACATTCTTAACACTTAAGTGTAATTTTACATAAATCGGATTTACCTTCCCATACTATTCAAGATAAGTTACAGCAAAAAAAACACATTCGTTAAAAGTAGACTAAAAATATGAAAGTTCCAAAAGAACACATATTAAATAAGCAGATAAAGTGCAAATTAACTTGCTGGCACATATGACCTTGCTGAGTTTGCGCTTCTGTAAAATCTACGCATCTCTGCTCTTTTTGTGGAAGTCCCAATATACTTACGTAAGTTTTATGCAGAGCTGCCTGTAATTAGTTCCCCTCTGCTAATAGACACGGGGGGGGGGGGGGGGGATAAATAGACAGATTTAAACCAAACACAAAAAACCCCACGTTATAATCGGCGCCACTGTGAGACCACATTTTGTGGGATTAATTAATCAGGCTGTAATTCAGCTGTAAAGG
>JAODJX010000035.1:15954420-15979365 GCA_026776945.1 Isichthys henryi | reverse complement strand
CCCCCCCCCCCCCCCCCCCCCCCCCCCCCCCCCCCCCCCCCCCCCCCCCCCCCCCCCCCCCCCCGCGCCCGCCCAGCAAAAACAAAAAGCCTGTTCTCTAATGAAGCAACAAGGACATAGGGGCGGATCTTCTGGCTCATGACCTCATGGTTTGCCGTCCTTTATCCCTTAGCACTCCAGTGCTACACCAACCATGGTCAAATACAAATTCTGTCCATACATCTGTCAAACAAGCAAGCGGATCAGAACCATGACCCACACAAAAGGTTTTAAAAATTAAATAGTGGATATTGAATTATTTATCCAATGACATTTGTCCCGCTGAGGTAAACACTGAGCTTCAGACGGCACGCAGCTCAAGTTGGCGGGGCCAGGCTGCTGTTCTTTCTCTCCTCCCACAATCGGCCGTAATGAGCTCCTGTTTGCTTTGGTCCTAATTGGGTTCATCTGGCCACCTGCAATCTGTGCTGTTCTGTCACAGTAAGGGTCCAGGCAGCTCCCAAAGCTCAGTGAGATCTAAGGAGTTTGCCTGCTGATGTGACCCAGACTGACTGCTGATCCTTCGCAAGACCCAAGCTGAAGACTCATTCTTATCTGCTCACCAACCAGCTTCACAGACACAGGCCACCAAAACGTGCTTTGAAGACACTGACTTTTACCTGCTATTGCCTTTGCCTGTTCATGCAGAGACGCCTGAACTTTAAATTTTCACAGCATGGAAAGAAAGAGCAACACATATGAGAAAGAACTGAAGTGCAAGTTTCACTTTGTCCCTCCATCCATCCATCCATCCATCCCTTCACCCATCCAGGACAGGTGTGTCCCGGACACCTAGCTTATATCAGGTTGGACTCATTTTTAACTCAAGCGTGGATTAAGACGCGTTTTTTGTGTTTACACTTGTGGCTTTAATGAGTCTGACTGCTCTTCTCTAGCATCTCTCGTTACCAAGGTGTTTCCAGTCATAGAGCTGAAAGGATTCTTTTTGCTTATTGTGAGATTATCTAGACACTGTAGTGCAATGAAAATCCCAGGGAAGTGGCTGTCTCAGACAGTAAAACCACGGAACCACAGTGTCTGGCACCAACACCACACCCGGAATCTCACAGATCACACATCTGAACATGCATGCAGCTTCAATCCGGTCATCAGTGCTTCAAGTGAGAGTTCGGGCCTCATTCCATATACCTTATTATATTTTAGAATACAAACTCACATTGCCCACTTATACTAGGCACATGTAGCTAGTATCAGATAAGACCTCATTTTACTTGCAGTTCTTCAAGGGCAGACAAGCTGCATGTTTAGAGTGGCCATTCTGTATGCCGCTTTGTGCTGGGCTGTTTTTGCACATGTGGCCTTCCTGTTAACTTTAATAAAGTCCTTTGACCTTAGTCCATGCATTTTAGCCATTATAATGCTGAGCCACACAGTAAATGACCCTCATAACCCTGTCTGTGTGCTGAATGTATTCATGCGCAGCCACATGACTGGCCGACTGTAGGAGCAGGGCCGTCTTTAACAAGCAGGTGTAGCTAATAAGCTGGCCAATCAGAGAACACCCAGTGTGTCACAATAGGGTCAAAACTAAAAGGAAGTTGGAAACAATTAATCAGCAAATTACAATGAATAGCCAGTGAACCTTGTTACGCCCTGGATCATAAAAATGTACTAAGAATGTTACAAACCGGAAAGGCTGCTCTGCACACCCTACCACGAGCCCAGTGAATACTGGGAAATGTTCTCCTCTAAAAAAATTCCCATTAAGACCAGAAAATCATCAACCTCGATTTGAGAAAACTTTTGATTTTGCTGAATGGGTCTAAATTACGGGCAAGATAATAGTGGCTACATTTAATAAAAAAGTACGTTGATGACGGACATGATTTTGAAAAAGGGTAAAGAAATGTTCAGCTTCCAGATAAACACTTGATAATCTACAAAGGGCTCCTCTGTTACTCAGGGCTTAATGGAAAAATTAAGCTCGGAAAATGTCTCATCATTGCCATAATTGTGTACAAAATGCTACACATCATAGGCCATTAAGTTACACATACTGCTACTGATTTACAATAAGTATAAAGACAGAAACAATATATTTTTAAGAGAAAAATAAGATTAAATATCCACTGGGAAATTACTTGCATTCCACAGAACCACTGAAAAGTGAAAACCATTCATTACAGACTATTGGGGTTTGTTCATCTTGAAAGGGAACTGCTTGTTAAAAAATGCATGAAGAATGTTGGAAAATTTACACTGCCCTAAATCATCTAAAGAAAATAAGAGGACGGAGAGTTAAAACGCTAGACTTTACTGAGGACCCCCAAGAAACTTAACCTTACAGGCACAGACTGACCTAAAATGATACAAACACAGGCTACAGAAAGCAAGGAATCCATCCACCACGAACAGGAGCAAGTTTGTCATTTCCGAGGCTACATTCAAAAAGTCACTGTGGGACCCCAAGTGTAGTGACTGTTTGTGGCCAACAGGGAGCCAAACCATGAGGGCCCCATGTACTCCGCTGGTGATAATGTTTAATGATGATGTACATGGCAACTAAAAGCCAGGGGGCTATTTGAAAGAGGTCATGCAAAATCACAACAAACAATGTTATGGCTAATATGATGAGATGATTGATATAGTATCATTTCCAGGTCACTATCATAGAACACAGGTCAGCTGTAAAACATTAAAATCTCCCATTTACCAATAAACCAATTAAGATCAATTTAGCAACTCAGGAACTTCAAACCTGACGGATTATAGCTGCAGAAATGACTGTGACGTTGCTCCCTGACTGTGATGATTTCTTTGTGGAAAGGAAGATTTTTAATGACTACAGGAGCATTGTTGCTTTACACACATCATCATAGCAACATGCTGTTTCTGGGTCACACAGCCGATGCAGACAAGAACTCGCAGTAAAATGTTTACCCAGTTTCGCTCCCAGGAGAGAATTATACGCTTGAAATCAGGCAAAAAGTAAATATTTGTGATAAAGGAAAACCTACATATATAAACCGTTCCGGTGGTAATATTAATCTGACAGTGACTGTAAAGATTGAGCGTCGCATCAAGCGAAGCTTAAGGTGATACCAGAAAAAGCACCAATTTCTGTGCAGCAGTCCTCACTTACCTGACGAGAAGAAAAAAAAAAACCACACACAGCTGTCAGCACGAATTTCAGGAGAGGATGGAGCTCGATCTGACAGCCAGTCTGAAATAATTTACCCTGAGGAGCTCTGCCAAGAAAAAGCGTGCAGGTGTATACATCATCAAATAATGTGCAGATTACTCACTAAAGGATATTAGCGGGATTAAATGTATATATGGAGGGGAAGTAAAGAATATTTATTGGACAGAGCTCATATTTAGAGAAATAAGGCATTATTTACTGTGACAAGGGCGAGTTCTTCATCGAGATGTCCAGTCAGCTCAGCTGCTGAATGTGGCTAGCACAGTCTCACCAAGCTTGTGCCAAGATGGCAGCATAACCATGAACAAACAATTACGACGGATACAGGAAAACCCCAAGAGAACACACGTTAAAGGTTCTGTTGTGGTTACGTGAATGGGGCTGGCCATACCAAACACACTGTACATCGTGGTACCATGTGTTAGCAGCTTCCCGACCGACTGCATGGTGAGGCTGCAGTGGCATCTTTACGTTTCACTTTAAGATCAGACTGTTATTCTCAAAGCTTTATAGATCAACTGCAGAGCTCAATACACAGTCAACTGCGACACACAGGGGAGGGAAAAAAAACAGGCAAATTACTCCATGCCGAAATTTGCAGAAGGAGTCCAAAGAAAATTATCAAAAATAGGATATTTCTTCCCTACAGTGACAGTTTCACCAGAAGAGCCTTTAGTGGTTTAAATGATTATTCTAATACATCTGGTGTCCATGGATACTGATCAAACTATAGAATGTTTCCATAGCGACCGAGGAGTATTTCCCAGATTTCACCCAACCCATTTATTTAAACCGAACAAATCCTCAGCTGACAACTTCCCCAAACTAATTCTGAAATGAAACTGTTTTAGCACAGCAATATAAAGCTACATAAAAACTAGTAAAAAATTACGGAGGTAGCTACTTAAATACTATTCTAAACTATGTAGTATCACAGCACTGTGCAAGATGCAATATGTTAAAATCTTCTATGAGTGCAGCTTCAAAAGTTCATCGTCTCTGATCTCTCTGACCTTTAATAACCAAGTGGAATTAACACATTCTTATAACCCGAACCCGACTCACTGGGCCGGTGAACAAAGGATGCATTGTAACATCCAAACAGATAATATCCGAGGTACTAAAGGGCTATTATGCCCGATTTACCTATGAGTTACCAGTCTAATCTACGGCTCACATTCCAAAGAATCACAAATAAAATGTAACTCCAGACCACTGATCAATATACAGGACATCTAGATGCATTTCTCCAGAGTACAGGAAGTCCAAGCTAGTCTGGAGGGAGAGGAGAGAAGGGCAAGTAAAATACGACCTTACTGGCTAAAGTACCAGCGGAGCCAGGACCTTTAATAAAATCTCAGTACCCTCTCACGGGGACCCGTGGGAGATCAAGCACTTTATCAGTTTTATGTTTGACGTTCAAGTGTGGCAGGCGAAATGCCATCCCGTAGGGAGGGGAAATTAAAGAGTGTCCCTTAGGGGCTGCGGCAGGACAATGGAGGAGGAGGTGGAGGAGGGAGTAGGACTACAGAGGCCAGAGCCTTCTCCCGACCTCATTTCATTGCAATTCAAAGCCTCCTTGGGCACCTCCCAACAGAGTTACGGTGTTTTCTGACAGGTGTGGAGGCATTCAGCAGATCATAAAGATATGGGCAGCATTTTAATCTAACAACACAAGTCCATTATTGATTCCCATAATTGCGGCTGATGACACAAAGGCAATTTTCTGACTGACTTGAAGAACACCTTCTATTCATGATGACCTGCGAAACGCGCAAAGTAATTTCCGAGCCCCAAAAGATGGAAAGGCACACGCCATATAAACGGGCACATTATATAAGCTTTTAGTTTTTGTTCTGCTGCCGAGAACAGCTATCCATAATTACAGTACAAAATTAAAATATCAAATAAATCAGGCTAACTGCTTTGTAAGATGAAGTCATGTAGGTTCAATATGCATAGGGGTGTATTCAGCTGGGCGACAGGAGCACTTGTCCCAGTCGAAAGTTGACTGGCCCAGAGAGTCCTCCCCCCCACCTTAAAAAAAGTTCTAGAATTACTCCTGTATGCAGAGATAATGTACCAATAAACTTTTGAAGTTGTAGAAAATGAATAACTAGTAAAACTTGGCTGCTGGGCAAAATTATTAGGCGACCAAAGCCTGAAAAGTTATGAATATTTGTTGGCAAAGCTAATGAACAGCAAGCAAAGAGAATTAGCCTTCCAGGCTACGTGTGGCTTCCCATGCATTCAGCCTCGTACCCTGGCAAAGCACTGGAAAATGGATGGGTGAACAGACAGAGAATGATTCTTATTGTTTCCCTCAATTTACTGCGGGGGGGAAACAGCTCTTTGGGTCGATCGCTGTAAGAAGAAGCTGAACCTTTAATTCCATAAAGGAACTCCACAAACATCTGGCTTCTGTTTACCCTACCACGGCACCAAGGGATTATGGGAAAATAAGAATTAGAAAGCACAATTGCACAGCCATCAGGATAAAAAAGAAAGAGTCAAACTTAAGTTATGAAACGCATGCAGAAATGCAGGATGGCAGCATTCATCTAGACAGCATGTGGACTGGGGTCTCGAGGAACACACACTTCCAACTGAAACTGCAGGGAAATCCATCACCATTTATCTACTGTGGGTTTGAGACACATTTGGACTACACACACACACACACACACCACAACCAATTAAAAGACAACAATTCACCTAAATGGCATGTCCTTGGAATCAATCCCACAACCCTCTGGTGTCCGGCCGCACTGCAACTATATGAGCCAGAAAACCATCCTCCCAGCAGAAGTATCGTTTGGAAACCTCAGCATTTGAAATTTCGCCCTCTGCAGACTTTATATTGTGCTGTAAATCTGGTTTGTGTCCCTCTTTCATCACAGTCATGACAGGCAACAACCTGAGAAGGAACAGAGGCCACATTAAAAAAACAATAAATGCACAGCTAAACCAATCACTAAATCAACAAACATTATTCTAGGTAATTTGCGTGTTCAGTGGCAAACAAAGATAGAAATTATAACTTCTACAACATGTCTGATTACATCTGAGAGCAAACGCAGCAGAAATTGTGCGGACTGAAACTCTCCACTCAAAAACAAATTTTTCTCCCCTTGAGCATCAGTTCTGGGTTACGTGGAGACCAGACCGATAAACACGTCCATGTTGGTAACATTCAGCAGACTGCGTGGGGACTGAACTTCGAATATAAACAAGAAGACGCCGCACTTTGTGGAAGGAACAGATATGGAGGAATCACATGATTTTTATCCCTCTGCATAATATCAACTTACTCAATAATATACTGGTGCCAGAAAAAAACCAGCCTGAAAACCAGCATATGAAGAGAATAATCACACCTTGCTCAGCTGAACATTTAACGAAGTTATCCTACAAAATAAAAAAATCATCAACAGCTCCTACATTCGTTTGAATTATTGCTAGAGTAAAAGTCTGCAAAACGAGACTAGAGTACAATCAGCAGGCACAGGTATGACAGCCAGGGAGCTTATGTTCCATTTAACAGCTCTCTTTCAACGGAGTTTCCCAGGGAAGTCGTTGAACCAACCCCGCTAACACTCGAGTGCTAAACAGATCTACAGCTGCTAACGCAAAAGCTGCCAACTTGGGTTGCCATCGTCGCTTATAATACGGGACTATCCTGTATTAAATGGGATGGGTAACAACCCAACCACTAACGCTTTTTAAAGTTTGCAACACAACATTAAACTGTTCTATCAGCAGGTGCAAGTGTGCTAGCAGGGAGGGAGGTTGCGGCTGCTAGCGTTCAGGTGCGTGCTAGCAGCTGCTAGTGCCTGTGCATTATCACTACGCAGCCAACAACGCCTCCGTGTTCCCTCCAATGTCATGACAGGTCGATACGTCTCTCTTCACTAATACAGCCCCCACCCCAGCCCACCCGCCTCACACTGCCTCTATTGTGTGCTCAGGGCGTTAACAGAACGTTCTGAACTCTAACCATGCTTAATCTCCAGGAAGACAGTCCACAACTCACTCACAGTGATTCCAGGATGCAGTCAGTTACCGTCATGAGGAAGCTGCAGTAGAACTCAGAATTACTGTATTCGATTTATATAGCAGCAAGTTGTAGAGTTCTGAACAAAAATGTTTGTTTTGTGTGTGGTTTTTCCTGATTGAAAATGTACAAACAGGAAGTCCTTCTCATATGAAGACATGAAAATACCACTTCAGGAAAGCAACCAATTCCAAAGGCATTTTTGCACTTCGACACCCCATTAATAAGTAAATGTAAGAAACGAGGCTAAATGTAACAGCTGCAGCTGCATTCATACACTTTCTGTTCAAACTGAAGACAGAACAGAGTAAAAAAAAAAAAAAAAAAATTATGAATGAAAACCAATGGCCAATGGTACACAGATCCATTAAGCAAACTATATACATGACTGACTGCTGATTAAAATGGCTAGCAGTAGCCAACCAGGTTGGCTGAACACGTCACTGACACACCCTACATACAGAAAAACCACAAAAACAAAGCTCTCTCGCTCTCTCTCTCCGAAAGTAAACTGATGTAAGCTGAAAGATAAGTTATTAGGACAAACCTATTAAAGTGGTATTCTATATTTCTTACAATAGTCCGTGCAAAAAGGCCAAATTATTGAGCAGTGCTGAGCACTTGTTTCAACAACACTATTACAGGAATGCAATTAAGAATGCATACGGCAGATTGACTATCATTTCTTTTCAGAACAGAAATATTCTTTGTAAAACAGTAAATTGCCCAAAAGGGATTTCAGCCTGCAGGCAGGGTAAGCCGCTCGACATCTCACACACTCCTGTCTGCTCGCAGGCCAGGCCCCCAGCATGATCGGGGGAGAGAGAGCGAACGCAAGCCGTAACTAGACAGAGAGGCATTTCCAATGCCGAACCAGGGCCAGTGCAGAGACAGAAAGCCCAGTCTGACAAATCCAGAGGAATGACACACCTCTCCCTACACTCTGATGTTACCCTGTGTTAGTGACTGTAGCCATTTCCAAGTATATATATATTTTACACTTTCCTGACCGTCAGTTGCATAGATCCTGACTGAAAAGCACTCAAAAATTTTAAAAGGGAGAAGAAAAAAAAAAAAAGTCAGAACCTCACATAAAATGACTCTCATAAAACCTGCACTAATAAAATGACAATATTATTCATACTTGGATTCATATTTGTGTTGGATTATTCATACTTATATCAGTAGAGGATCCTAGGCGTGGGCATTATGGGCAATTATCCAGGGTGGCATCTTCTTAGCAAACCACAGGCGCCAATCATGTTTAGCAGGTGGAGTCTAACAACAATTACCTTACTTTTCAGTCATAACTTGTGTAGGAAGTATAGTAAAATTGCCAAGACAGCAGACAGAAGGTGAAACATCTTAACATTCTGGAGATATTTTTACTTCACAGGGAAAGAGAAAATGCCAAATAAAGAATCTGACATATAAATAATCTCATTATCTCAAATATGGTGTCCAGGCACGAGAAAAAAAACAAAACATATATTTGTACAACTACAGTAAACACACACACACACACCTCTGTTTATTCTGCAGTCCAAGCCAGCTTACAGTCTTCAGCTAGGATCACTTAAGGATTCTGCATGGATGGTGATTTGCCAGGGGCAATAAAATGGGCCGTCAACTGGAGATAATCTGGATTTACACTGTTTACAAATAAACTGCGTTAAAAAGGAAGGTGGCCAGACTAATGCATTAGAGTGACCTTTTTCACAGAATAAAACAAACAGCACCAGAGTGCCAACACTGGCTTTAATTAAAACTAAAGATAGGCATCTAACAGGGGAACAAACCGGATATAAAATCGAGAGAAACCTCTGCTTTTCAAATGAGATAACTTGGTGAATGCTGTTTTTAAAAGTGATTCCGGTGTTTTAATGCAGCACTTCATAAAGATGCAGAACCGGTCGCATCAGTCCGACTGGATTGTTGCCCGAGTTTGAATTCGGCCGAAGCGCTTCATAGCACAGGAACTGATGGGCATCATGTTGGACAGCTTATGAAAATGACTCAGGGGACACCAGGTAGAATACAGTCTAAGAAATAGCACTTGTCTGGAAAAGGATGATTGCTGATGTTCTGGGATTAAGTACCGTGAAGGACAGAAGTCTGGTGGTCAAGGTCATGGTTTGCGCATGTCTAAGGGGGGGGAGAGGGGGGCTGAGTGCACTCCCCTCAGGAAGGCCGTTAAGATTAAGCTCATCTGTTTGGTTCATTTACATAAGTGTCACTAAAATGATCACTAAGTCGTTATTTTTATTATTACTAAAACAATTTAAATCCTATTATTAAAAAAGCACAAAAACAACATGAAAACAACTATTAAACAGATCAGGTTTCGGCCATGTGGGATGTCCGATACTTACTTAGTGCTCGGCAGTCTGGAAAAAGATAGCTTGTGTTTCTTGTTAAATCTGTTTGTACTGTACAATCAATAGCAGGACAGTTCTTTCCCATTTTATATGTGTGTCTGCAGCATTCAGGCTGAATGCTCACGCTGCCACTCAGTAGTGAGCGCAGTGACTTAATTCCGCCTTCTGTGACGTCATGCGCATACCTCGAGCGTAAGAACATCAGGCAAGAGTGTGACCGTATGGAAGTATTTTACGACTGTACTAGTAGCGCAGTAATTTGCTATCTTTGTAAAAACATTTAGTGGAAACTGAACAAAGCGCACGCAATTGTGCGAGACAACGTGAGTCACATGGAAAAAAAGCAATGGATGATTTGCAAGTGGACGGCTTGGACTGTTTTGAACATTCGCTATAGCTTGTGATACAGGAGGGGCTGCTATTGCAACGATGTGTAAGTTGCCAGCAGGAGAAAAACTGGGGCGTTTTAAGCCTTCGCGTATCCTCGCTTGGAAGATATTCAAAGCAAACTGCAAATGCCTCAAAAATGCTTAAATCTAGATGCACAAGCGAGGTGGAACAGTGTGTTATCTACATTTCTAGTAGCCTAAAGAATTTTTGACATTAATATTTTTCATGAAGAAAAAAAAAAAATGAAAAAAAGAACTCTTGTATCGGAATCGGACTGGAACCAGAAAAAAATGTGGATAGGCCCATCCTTATTACTAGTCTAAAAAATAAAAATACTAATAATATATGAAGTATATTATGTGTATCACTCAGTGTAACATGCAGGAGAATGGGCTGTGCTGCCAGTCATATACTGACCCACTGTTTCATATCTAACTGTAATACAGTATGCATACAGTAATATAAATATCATGGACAACTCCAATACTGAGATGTGCCCAAATTGACTTGTGGCCACTAGTCCAGGTCCCAAAAGTTGACGCGTAGTTGTATTGGGTATCATTACACCAAAAGAAAGACAGGGAAACATTGTTCTGTACCAAGACAGACCAAGAGCAGAAGCATCTGCAGAATTCAAAAGATGAGGTCCAGCGAGAAGCTTCACGAGGGACGTCGTGGTCTGCTTGCTGTGCTTAGAACACTTCCTAGAAGGAGCTCGAGGATTTGGCGTTAGCGCAGAGCAGCAAAGCGATACGGTGTGGCAGCCTGGCCTCCACAATGAGCTAAATATATGGATGTGCGAATGCCTGGCAACTGACCAAGAAATCCTGCTCACAAAAGGGGGAAAATCTCCACCGGCGACAAAAGCTAACGCCAGGTTACTATTCTTAGCGATAATCTACGACCTAATTCCGTGTTTTTCCACAAAGGCCATCTTCAAGGATGATAAAACGCAAACTGAAGAATTAAAATGCAGATGACCTAGGTAGGAGGGGGACATAATTTTGGTAACGGACACGTTCGAAGAATGACCCACGGAATAGCTATCAATTTACAGAAGGTACCAGGGCATACTTTTCAAATGTCTATTATTTTGATAGTACATCTTGTCTCTGAATGACGCAAATTACATTGGAACACCTTGTAAAATGTCAAAAATAAAATGACTAAAATTAGGCTGCAGAAAATGATGAGCTAATAATATTGGACGTGCATTGCGTGGCTCAGTGGCTTATGTGATCGGACAGTCACCGGTTTAAATCCCGTGGCTGGTGTTGGGCCTTCAAGCAAGGTCCCCAACCCCCAGCCGCTCCAGGAACTGACTGACCCTCCTTTCTTACCCGTACCTGTGCTAAATATCTAAAAATGGAAAGGTATGCACTCCTGAATTTTCAGTGTCTATGGTTTTAAAGTTAATCTTACAAAATGTCCCATTTTGCAGTAACATCGACCACCATACCTAGTCAATATTAGTAAATAATGACCGCTTTCTTTATTCATTGGCTTGTTAAAAACATCTTCAGCTTTTCATCCATCATCTGAAAAGGCATCACACCACTCAGCTTAGCTATTCATATGGAGAAGGCAGTAAAACACACCCAAGGAGAAGACAAATGAACAAAACTGCAGGAATCAACTAAATTGTGTGGGAAAAAAAAAACAAACTGATTTTACCCCCAACTATGACACACGAAACCTACACAATACTTGGAGATAAACATGTGCGTTTCTGGGTTTACTTTTTAAAAAATGTTTATTTATTCCTTTTGTCAGATAAAATTACAAGTTCTCCCCTGGAGCACTGAGCAAGGCCCCCTAACCCCAGCAACCAGAGGGATCTTCCTCATTCTGCTCTCTGATCCTTCCCCTTTTGGCAAAATGTCTGCCAAATAAATAAATATACATTTTTAAAACTAATACGACAGATTTCTTGATCCCTGAATGACATTCACACCCCGGTTATTCTGTTTAAATCCTAAAGCAGAGGGTCTCAATCTACCAACCCAGGGACCAGATCCGGCCACCAGACAGTTTTATACGGCTAGTTACAAGTTTTTAATTCATTATTAAAACTGACCTGCAGATCGACCATTTCTTTTCCACAGAGAACATTCAGCGGATAATAGACACAACATCGTTCCTTATTCCCATTCATTTCTCTGTTGGCTCAAAAATAGCTCAATAGTTCCCTTGGGAGAAGACCTCCTATAGCCAGGGACCCCCCCAGGCTATTTACGTTTGAGACCACAGATCTAAAGGCTGCAGGTACGAGTAGCAAGAGCCCCCCACCCTTCACAGATAGATTTGGAGTAAAGAGTTGGAGTTAAGGCTCCCCTGTCGGGGTAGAAATAAGGGAAGATGCTCTGAACACAACTGCCATCTGTACAAACATCTGCCCTACAATGTAGAATTCCAGAAATAACTGTGTAGGGCAGCCCTAGGTTAGGCAGGGAAGATTAAGACACGGGTGTTGATTTAAGCGCCATTCCTTAATCACACAACTGCTAGAGCACCGAATAACAAAATAAGGCATGAGAGGTAAAATCCAAATAAAAGAAGAATCCGACTGCATAAGAGAGAGAGAAAAAAAAACAAACACACACACACCCTAGAATACATTTAAATTTAGCTTTCCTTCCTGGTCTACTACCTCACACATCTTGGTGCGATGTTGGGACAGGGCATTCCGACATTCCAATGTGTTCCTATTCGCCGGGATTGTGCCATTGTTCTGCATTTTCCTCCCATAGGCAGTTGGTACTCTTACTAAAAATATCCATAGCAAGTAAAGGCATTAATATGGGCTTTTTTTTCCCTTCTGAAGACAATTAAAAAAAAAAACAATTTTTAAAAAATACTGAAAAGCCCAGGTCTTCTTCCAGATCCCTAAGCCCTGTGCTTGAAAAATTTCAATATCATCTGCCGAATATTCAATCGCAGCTTCAGAAACTGGACCGAATGCCTTTGGTGGAGAAGAAAAGCACAATTACCACAATTACGTGGGAGGACATTTCAGTGGGTAGGAAACATGTATTTGGGTATACTGGTTTGCTTAAGGGGTCTAAATGAGGACCAGGAGGAGATGAACTCTACTCAAAACCCAGCCCGATCACAAAACTGGATCTACGTGTGACATAAGCAAAATTGAAAGTCGTGCGGCGTAGGATGGGAATACCAGAAACCAAAACAAGAACGTCACGGTCATTGGGACTGTCAAGAGTACTGCGGAGTTCACTGGGGGCCAAACGAAATGGAAAATGTCACGGCAGAGCGACCCAGAGGGTGCGGGCTAGGTGAGCCTTATTCCAGCCCATAATCACGGTCACCTGATACTCTAGAGGGAGACGGAGGCCCCTCCCCTCCTGTCTCGCTGAGCCCATCTGCATACTTGAGCACAAAAGCCCTATTTGTATACTCTGATGCTGGGCTGATATATGTGACAAGGACATTTTGGAAGTTATTCTAGATAGAGAGACATTTGCGATTACCTGACCCAGTGCTGTTTAACCCATTCGTTACCAGATGGCTGCTAAGGGTGTCAAGTTGGGGCTTCCCCAAAACATAACAACCCATCGGATTCGCCGTCTGGCTCGTCACGCCATGGATGCTTGCCTAGGCTTCCACCACGGATACCATAGGCACTGACCTCGCCCTTTAGTAGCAAGAGTTGTCTAGATTACCTCTAGCTTCGGTTCCTTTCAATCGCAATGTGCATGTGTCTGGCTATTTAACCCCCTTTATTAATGTCTTTTGAAAGATTTGCATTCTTTAGGCGAGGCTCACCAACGAACGGTATTTTTTAAATATCCCCATTCCGAAAGGATGCAGTGACCTCAAAAACACGGAGAGGCAGGACAATAATGGCTGGATTCTTCAAGGACATCGGAAGCATCACTGACTCGCATCACAGTCAGGAGAAAACACAAAAGCGAACATCGCCGCCTTTGCCCACAGCCAACAGAGGGGTTACCATGACAACAGAGGAAGCCAAATATAATGAAGCCGCAGAGGGTCGAAGCATGACACACAGAATGTGTCTACCATTGCTGCGCGTCCAATACGGGCACGACCATCGGTGAGGCACCGATATGAAACGTTCACCTTCGCACGCGTGACAGCAGTATAGGCTAGTGGATTTCATGCAGGAGTCAGGTAGAGATGCCACGTCAATAACAGTATAGATGTACATGACAGATGTACACACATCAAAATATTATTACCCCCCGCTTCAGCTCTGAGGGCACTTGGCTGACACGGAAACAGTTTGGTCACTCAGTTTTCAGTATGTAATGAACACAGATCTGGATTATAGTGTAAACCTTGACGTGCTTTTTTTTTTTTTTTAATGTTTGCCAACATTCATATTCATAGACTGCATGGGGAAATGCAGATACGGGTTTACAGGCATCTGAAACAAACATCGGAGAATGCAAATGAGTCTGTTATTCTGCAATGCAAACTTACTGCACGGCCTCCGTCTGTCGCTGGAAAATGAGAGCTTTAGATTCAGCCTATCTGTGGGAGTGGGAGGGAAGGTGTTAGCCTTTGGGGAGGCGGCTCTGTCCTGGACAGATAGGATGCATATCCGCCCCCTGCAAAATCACCACACGGGAGAAATCAAACGGTTCCAGGCAGACTCAGTTTGACCCGGTGGCTGATTGCATCCGAACTGGACAATTTTATTTATTTATTTATTTTTACAAGGTTTCCCAAAAGAATCAGGTAGAGGAACAAAGTTTCAAATATCAAACATGAAATGTGACCATGAGAGAAGCAGTTCGGGTCCCTGCCCTGGGCTCCATGATTACATCGGCAGCTCTGCCAAGCCGCTTTGCCAGGCTTCATCAGAGCTAACCTGAGCTTCACGAGGACAATTAAAACCTTGGGTAAATATAAACACATTTACCCATTTCACCCTATGAAAAACACAACACAAAAGGAAGAATCGCAATATATTTTTCTTTGCCTTAAGAACACTAGGTATTATTACTTTAGACATTAAAATAAAAAAAATCTTCCTTGAAAAAAGGATTACAAAAGGAAAAGAGGTCAGAAGATGGATGGAAGGATGAATGAATTGGCATTACATAGAGTCTGATAAGCAAGCGATGGAGACATCACACACTATCAATCTTTGTCTCTGCTACATGGAGAAACTGGTTGTCGGGTGCACGTCCCGAACTGTTTGTCTACATTTCTGTACCCCGCCCCCCCCGATCCATGGGAGATGCGATCGAGGGGGCCTTCATCATTAAGACCTCAGACAGCACGCAACACCAGCCAGACGCTGCTCAATCTGTTATGGCGTCCCCAGCTTCCAGACTCTCATTTATTGGTGACACTGATGTCACCTAATTTTAGCACTAAAGGTGCGACAGGAAGGTGAAGGGGATCGTTTTACCGGAACTTGGCGAAGAAGTCGTCAATCAACACAGCCTGTCAGAATTCAACAGCACCCAAATCCCCATGCGCGATAAAGGTATATTTGTACACATTTAAATCCACGTGTTATTGAATTATATCCTCAAACAATAGCCTTGGGGCGAGTCTTTGCCATAAGCATAATTCAGCGTAATGAGACTGAACCGAGATGAAAGGAAGCATCTTCTCCATGTCAAGACAGCACTACCACGCAAAGAAAACTTCATTACCATTCACTGGAGTCACGTGAGAGAAACAGCTGATCAGCCTGTACTCCGTTTACACAGAGAGGACTGAATCATTTTCCTGAATAATTCTGTTACCAAGCATATTAATGCAGAACTAGCATTCAGTTATTCCGCTGAAGACATCAATGAAGCATCTAAACTTAAATATGACAAAATGTGCCGAATCTTATTTGCCCACCAAACAGAAACATGCTAACCTTATTAAATAACTGCATCCTGGAAGCAATATATACCAGTTTGATTGCAGTCAACAATTTCTCACATTTTGCCTTCATAATAGTACCAAGGCATTTAAAGGAGCAGGCACTGTCCAGACACGTCTTGCAATCAAAACTTTGAGCTCAAAATAAATTAGAATAGGAATCAGGATCACTAAAGCTTGGTTAGGGAGAAAAGCAGCTTTCATGGTTCAGGAAGGATGTTCCAAGTATGCAGGGGAGTACAAATGTTCCAAAACACCTAGGCCCTAAACGCTTGGCAACAGCATGAAAAAACGGCAGTTACAGTTAACACTGATCACGGTTTAACCTTACAACTAGCTTAAGAAGGAAGATTTAATCTATAGTTAAAGAAATAGCATCAATGGCAACCAAAAACAAAAAAATACTGCGTTTAAGACGATGTTTACCATAGATGTGTTTAAGGATTATTTTTCCTTAAAAACTCTGCTAAAAAAAACATTCAATAGCAATTTAATTCTCTTTTTACATTCGCACATTGAAATGACTTTTATGTTACTACTGGCTATCTGCCTTCATTCACACTTTACTGCCCAGAAACAGGCCGGCTGAACATCTTATTTTAGCTGAAAAGTAAAACCTGCACTGGCAGACAAATGATATCTTAAGTCATAAAGAAATGCAGCAATGAAAAAAAAAATTAATTTATCCCACAGCATACAAATGAAAAGAAAATTAAATACAAGGACCTCAGGCGTGCATGCGTGATATTTTCAGAGTAATTTAATGTTACCAGAGGAGGAAAAAAATCTGAGAGACTTAATTTTGTGTTTAATGCGACTTAATCTGGGGTGGAACTGGGACAGCGTCTTCATTCATCACGCAGCAGCACTGATTTCAGGGGTGAAAAATGGCGGGAAACTAGCTACGATGCATCACCAACGGTGGAGAAGTAGCTAACCTCTTTAAAGGAGTCTTCACAAAGGGGTATTAAAGGAAGGAAAGGAAGCTCCAAGCTGCCAGTTAACGAGTCGATTTACGGATCACGGTTACTATGACAAACGGCATAAGGAAAGCAGGACATGTCCTTGCTGCCCTGCCAAAGTCTCAGCCAGAGCAGAGGGGTCACTGCTGGAAAGGCAGACATATTCTTACTTACACTCAAAAGAAGCTCTTTGCAGACAAAAAGGTGGGTAATCTAGCATGTAGGCCGGCTTCCAACGGACATCAGCTAGCCTTGTCCGTGAATGGCTCTGCCATCTTAGAGCGCACAAGAGACAAAGAAACCCAACACGTTCCACAGAAAGACGAAGGCTTTAGCCTGCCAGCGTACAGGGAGTCTATTGTATGGCGCGAAGGGCCTTGTTTTCGCAGAAAGCGGCCACTCAGAAACCAATGATGAAGCCGCCTTGCACACAGACTCGCCAGTGGAACTAGCGGAAGACTTTTTACGGCGAAGGTTTTAACACCTGCCATCGTTTCCCAGTCTGCAATCCATAAAACGCAAAGACGATCACCAGACCCCATCGACGCATTTCAGAAATGACAGCAAGTTAAACATCAGCCGGGCAGAGTTTCTCCACAAGTCAACCTAGACGCGGAAACTAGCAAAGGTCATTGGGCTTGATTTACACTGAGTTTAAAAACGCTTCGGCAAGTCAAATATCGGTATCACGCCTGAACATTTAAAGCACATTTTCACCTCCGCCGAATCTTCGATCCCACGGGCCTGTACGGAAATAGTGTTTACAGAGTGAGCTCTGGAAGGTGAAAAGGGGAGAGCTGAACACACTCAGATGAAAGGAATAGCTATGAATTTCATCAACCAGAACAATTACCAGACCTTCACCTAGAGAATATTAAATGTCTGTTGAACGTACTTTGCGTTTTGTATATTTGTTCCACGGAACAAATCCTAGATAAAAAATAACATAGAGCGCTGGCTGGACTGGCAATAAACTAGCGTCTAAGTAAATAAAAATAGCCAGTGAAAAGACAGAGCTAGGCTTTGAAACATTAAGATACGTGTTTGATGTTTTCACCTCATCCTTTGAAAGTTTACTCGGAAATCCTCTTATTGGCCTTATCGATCGCTGTCCAAACCGTAACTCGGCAACGAGAGGCCCCGTGACTCTTCAATGTGATACCCCATTTACAGTTTTACAGTTTACTGACTCACTGGCTCTTAAAAACAGACATTGCTACTATGAATGACACTGGGAAGTATGAAAAGGAAACAGAAGTGAGCCAAAAGGTGGCCACTTACCCTCACTGCTCAGCTTCAGTACCTCAACAAGTAGAGAATTGCACTAACCACACAAGGGTCACAGGTTCGAGTACTAAGGAGCATCCATTAAGAAAATAAATCCTAACCCTTCTCTCTACTACAAGTCTATTTGGAAAAAAGTGTCAGGTAAGTGGCCCCTTTGTAACACCGAAATCACAAGTTTAACTGAAACTCCCATCTGTCAATATTTTGGACCAAGATCTGCAAGTAATACTTGCTTGTTCTATAAATGGTCCGTTAGCGTCATTAAGAACATAAGAACATAAGAACTATACAAACGAGAGGAGGCCATTCAGCCCATCAAGCTCGCTTGGGGAGAACTTCACTAATAGCTCAGAGTTGTTAAAATCTTATCTAACTCTGATTTAAAGGAACCCAAGGATTCAGCTTGCATTACGTTGTCAGGAAGACCATTCCATACTCTGACTACGCGCTGAGTAAAGAAGTGCTTCCTTTAATTACTGTGCATCCCAAATTTTCTTGATAAAAAGCTACTTCCCAACTGCATGGAGGGGTCACAGAAGGGTGACGTACGTTGTAGCTATTGATGAAATCAGCGGTGAGATATAATTCAACCTGGATTTGGCTCCTCTTACTGTGACCACAGACATGTGACTTCAGACCAAGAACCGAAGAGCCCCCACGGGATGCCTGAGATTCACCTCATTATCAAAGGGGAACTGGGTGCGAATGGTACATCTGCTTCCCAGCGCTGATGTTCAGAAAAGCTCACTCTAAAAACATGACCCATGCTGATCATATATCTCAGTAAAAATCCACGTTACAGTCATGAAGAATGACAGGAAGGACAAGCATGGAAGCCGGTGCTGAGTACGTCCTTATTCTCCATTTCCCGTTTTATAGAAAACAGATGCGGCAGAAACTTCCCGATGAGATCGCAAGGTCACATATAATCAGCCTGATATGCAGCCCGGCTCATTAATCTATAATGGAGTAATACTTAATCAATTAGAGACACATCAATGCATATGGTTTCATTTATATTATATTATTCTGCAGATGACTTTTCCAGGGCAGAACTGGTTATGCCTATAAGCTGTTAACGGAGACGTTTTAAGAAATTACTGTTAGCTAATAAACCACATTGAATTACCTGAATTTGTTTTTGGGTGCAAAAAAAAATAACTCGACAGTGATTATGAAAATACATAATTACCCATCTCAATAAATAACATTTGTATATGTAAACACAGAAACACATCCAAGACAATATGCTTAAATATTATTATTAATAATAATAATTTATCTGCAACTATGGTAACTCTGAAAGTGAACAATGTTTCTTATACTGTTTAAACTCTCAAACTTCCCCAAGTACCACAAAATTCCTACCACATCTATTCAATTGCTGCACACACACCCACCCACCAGCAGACCTTTCGAAAGTCAGAAAGCTGCGTCACAGCGTCCAAATACAGAACTCTGCCAGTTATGAAAACATTACAAGTATACAGCAGCTGACAGTAATGAAAAATGTCAGTACCTTGCCTTGAAGAAAACGATCACTCAACAGGAATTTGTTACTGATGCCCTTGGTGTAACCTTCTCAGATGCCTAAAAATGTGGACATTACCCCCACTACAGCTTTTCTGATGTTAATTTCACAGAAAAAAAAATGAATCTGAGCCATTTCAGGTGAATTGACAATAAAGAAAAGCAGTTTGGCATCAGTAGAAGAGACTCCTCGCCTTCAATTTGCATATTCATAAATAATGCCTGCAATAATTAAAGAGCCCGTTTTACGATTAAAAAAATGCAACGTGTACATTTTACCGGTGAGAACGAAATGCTCACAGGGTCTGCCCAGAAATACCATAAATTAATCGTAAAATAGACCATTTCAGCAAGGCCATGAAGGACTTGTGTGAGAATGTCTTGCACGGTTCAAAACAAAAGCACGTTGCGCTGTTCCACAAGATACCTGCCTTAGTAACGACTAGGAGCATCTGAAGCGTCTTCCTGAAAGCCCTGCTGAAATGTGTGACTATTTCATCAACGTTATCCTCAGTTTTACGTGGAAAGAAGGTGCACATTTCATGCGTGACACGTTAATTAAGAATTATCACACTATACAGTATAAATTAGTTCTGTATCCCCACTACTAAACAAGTTTCCTAAACACTACAAGCAGCTTATGGTATGACCTCCATATTCCCGGCAACTTTGTGGCGTAAATCTGAACAGGGCAGGAAAACTCACCCGTATCCTTCGCATAGCTGCTACTATCTCCACTCTGCTATTCGGTCGCGCCACATCCAGACTACCAATGTACTATAAATATGGGGGGAAAATACCACAGTTAATAACACATTCTCTTAGGGTGCATCGGGCGGCTGCGTCTTCCGAGCGCCACCAACCAAATCAAAAAAGACTGAAAGATGTTATTTTGCGTCAAGTTACTGTTTCGATATAAAATCAAAAGGGATCGCCGTAGTAAAAATAACAGACGCGCGCGTGATGCCTGTTAACTGGCTGTTCATTACCTGCGCTGCAAATTAACGAGAAGCAATGACAAACCAACATTACAATAACATTATAATAAAGTCTGTAACGTTTGGCAGTTAGTGCGCGATGATAGAAGCGCACATCGTGGACTTTGCTCACCTTTCGCTTCTTACTCACCTTTGCTTCGAAATTAATGCCATGCTGGAAGGCTTCCTCGTTGTGCAGAGGAATCCTCAAATCGTGACCGTCGTCTACTAAATTATACTTAGTTTTCCCTGGCATGGTCGCTTGGTCGATCAGCCGTTAAAATGTAATTTAGAAGAATCGCAACTAGACTTAAGGGGAGGAAACCGAGCGGCACCTTAACTTCAGTGGCACGCTGCAATACGATGCCACCCAGTAAGTGCACGGAACTACCATGGAGCAAGTCGGCTAGTGTAACTTAATAGTAAGTACTCATGCAAATGCATCGCTGTAGTTCGATGAGAATTAAAACAAAAATCAGCCTTGGTGTTGTTTCCCAAGGGGAAAACACACAATCGTGTCACGTCCCCGCATCGCTGCCAAATAAAACCTCACTCCACGCTCATTAAAAAGTAAAAATAACTTAAAAATAAAAACGGGACTTAATATCTTCCCTTTGCTTGCCCGTTCCTGCTTCACCGCAACGCCATGACTGGGGGAGTCATTCTCAGACTTGGACAATTCAAGAGCTGGCGCTGATTGGCTGAACCTGGGAATTCCACCTGTTTTCATTGGAACAGTGTTACATCATAGATTTGTGGGCGGGGATAATGCCTCACTTTCCTCATTCATTGTAACCTTTAAACGAAAGGGCGCCTATTGTGGCATCTAGTGGCGCAACTGGCAGCGATTCAGCAGTAAATCAATGTTTCATTTTTAATTGATAAAAGGTACCCTGGAGTCACAGCTTGAGACTCACATACATCCCCCGAAGGTTTGGTTTATATTACGGATCTCGAGATCTCGCTTCCTCAAATCAAATGGTACTGTTAGGTACTGTACCTTTTTTCTTAAACTTGGACAAACTTGTCTTTTAAAAAACGGTCATACACATGTAGGGAAACATTGTCAAGCGTCTCTGTTTTCAATTATTCCTCTAAAGAAAGTATGCACTTAGTCTAAAAATATATCCAACGTATATATTTGGATATATTTTTAATATACAAACTGTCAGCATAGTTTGAAGCAACCTGTAGGCTATGTTATGACACCCATAAATTTCAAGTTACGAGTTTTAACAGGGTGTATTACTCTTGTTAAGCAAGCAAAAATTTAAACATTGCATACGTTTTGTATCGCTAAATCATAAGAATGCACTAAACATTTTCCTTCAGCGTCCCAAAAAGTAAATAATAGTAAATGAACAATAATAGTATAATTTTAAATGGAGATAAACAAAATCGACATTTAAAAAATTAAATAAATAAAAATTAGCCTGTATTCCTATCAGTCTTGCAATTTTTGTTCTATAAAAGCAAGGAACTTAATCTCGGGATGCAAGAATCGTTTTTACAACACAGAAGGTTTTTGGAAATTGCGTTGAAGCATGCAAGAAATATTTTGAAGTACACTCAATTTTAAGAAGAGTACAAGGTCATATCAGATACGCTTTGCCGTAATGGATACGCACTTTCATCTTTTTTCATTTAGCATGTCCCGCTCGTTGGATTTTCATTTCTTCACATTATAAATAAAATGAGTTTCCTAGCAACACTAGCATGCTGGATATAGTCCTGCCTGTTGAAATGCACAGAAAATGCACTCAGCATGCAGGACTAACATTGACTTTCAAAATGAGAAGGATATTGCCTTTGATTGATGACTTTGACTTTGATTTTTATCCATCATTTTGATTTATTACACACGGTTATCTCTAAATTTATTCAGAACCATAATTACTTGCATTTTTATCTCTACTGTAGGATCTTTGCCACCATTTTTCTACAACAAACATGTCCGAACCACAAGGTCATGAGACCCGATAGCTATCATCCATCCATGCAACATGCAGGACTACAGCAGCATCCTGTCTCTTCTTGACAACATTGTGTTGCTACTAATCAATAATTTTCATCGGACCTCAGAAATGCTGTATGTTCTGGACACTATATGTGGACTAAGCACCTCTGTGTCTCACATCAGACTGAAGCCAAGTGGTCCTAGTGAAACATATGGGATCTTCTCTGAGGACCAAACCCTGCCGTGGATGACCTTTCCAGTATCTCCACAGCAAAGCCAGGTTCACTTGGTTTTCACATTTATTTAGAGATCACTTCTTCAGACTTTTAAGTTGATTTCTCTTGTGGAGATCACATCTTCAGAATATTAAGCTGCACTAGGTCCCCCTTGTGGAGACCACATCTTCAGAACATTAAGCTGCACTAGGTCCCCCTTGTGGAGACCACAACTCAATATTTCAGCTGTGCATTTCATCCAAGTTCTCTGCATGCTGGTTTTATGGGACTTTTTATTTTATATATTAATTGATATGTTTGATTTATACTTGATCTTTACTCCCCTAGGAATGCTGACACATCTCAAGGGGTTAGATGAACTTTATTCAGTTTATTGCTGAAGAAACCATTGTGACAACACATGTATTTTTAATGCTTTTAAATATATCATTTACATTTATTTTATTTAATAGAGATTTTTATCCAAAGTGACGAACAAGTGAGATAAATAAAACATTTTAAAATTTGAGTGTTATGGAGTTGACTAGGCATAAGTGTAGCTAGGCTGAGCTTCCAGTCTCTGACCAGGTACAAGTACAAGTGTAAGGAGTATCGTAGTACAGGGTTTCCCAACCCAGTCCTCAGGGACCCCCAGACAGTCCACGTTTTTGCTTCCTCTCAGCTCTCTACCAGACAGTTCACATTTTGCTTCCTCTGAGCTCCCAGAATGTGGACTGTCTGGTGGTCCCTGAGGACTGGAGTGGGAAACACTGTTGTAGCAAGAGCTAAACCACATCTCCCAAACATTGCAAATGGTTATTCAACATTAAGAACATTCTGGGAACCTGGAGCAGTGTCGGCTAGTACCTGCAGTGGTGTAGGCTAGTGCATGGAGTGGTGTAGGCTAGTGCATGGAGTGGTGTAGGCTAATGCATGGAGTGGTGTAGGCTAGTGCATGGAGTGGTGTAGGGTAGTACATGGAGTGGTGTAAAAAATCTCCAAACAACAGTTCTCCTTTGGATTTTATGAATCAGCTGGGGTCTGCTGTGCCTCACTGCCTGCTTCAGCAGAGCCTTTCTTATTGCAGCCAATTATATTCATCAGCACTGGAATCTAATGATGAGTTTTCATACAAGAAACTCCCATTTGTGCTTTTAATGCATCATGATCCCACAAGGATTTGTAATAGTTTCTGCCTCTTCAGAGGACAGTGCTTCTGAATAGCAGACATACAACATAATTGAGACTGAAAAAAAACTATTTAAAAATAATAATTATTATTATTAATTATTAAAATGTTATAGAATCTGGTTCTAAATACATGATTGATTGTTGGTGTTGATTGACTTCAAAAATATATTTAACAGGCTTAAGAATTAACATACATTCCCAAACTATCCAATTCAATACTCTGTAATATTTTTAGAATTAAACCAAAGAATGTAATCCACTCTGATCAGACTTCAGCCTTAAAAGATACCAGCTAAAACCCTTTGTCCCTAAATTGTTTGCTGATCTGGTGTGCGTCCAGTAATGGCCATCCGTTGTCTACCTGCTCATCAAGGTCAGGATCACAGGAGGGTCTGGAGCCTATCGGAGGCAGCACAGGGCACAAGGCTGGGGACATGCTGGACGGGAAGCCAGCCCATTGTACTCTCTGGGCAATTTAAAGACACTAATTAGCCTTAATATCTTTGGACTATGGAATGGAACTGAAGGAAATCTTCACAACACAGGGAGAATCAGCAAAGTCCAGAGTGGAGAAGGGATGTGAACCCCCAACTGACAGGGTGTGAGGCAACAGCACTCCCCACTGAGACCAATAACAGGGCTCCCCACTGAGCCAAAGTGTGTCCAATAATTAATAATCACCAGCGTTTCTTGGGTTCTTTGACTGACTGCAGACAGAATGATTCCATCAACGCTGCATATATTTTGTTCATGCAATTTCCTTTCCTTGCTGCAAACAGCCCTTGGTCAGGGACAGATCTAAGCAGGAGGGGGCAGGGGGGAGGAGAGCGCGAATGAGGGGGGGGGGGGGCAACACTATTAAAAACGGGGCCACTCGTGTGACCACCACAACAAAATAATAAAAAGAATATATGCATAACTGTATGTTATA
>JAODJX010000035.1:15922284-15936944 GCA_026776945.1 Isichthys henryi | reverse complement strand
CCATTGCTTCCGGGATAGGCTCCAGACCCCCCGCGACCCAGTAAGGATAAGCGGTTTGGAAAATGGATGGATGGATGCCTAAATGTTGCATCAGAGCTCTATGGTGCTTAAAAGCTGAAGATATGATAGTAAACTGAATAATAGAGCATGCAGTCAATAGCATTTTATTTAAATAGACATATTCACCACTAAATATTACTGCCCCTGATGAGTAGCATGAAATGATATATATTTTTCTGTAGTAACAGATTTGCTTGACAAGAATCCAGCTGGTGTCAATAGCTTAACAACCACGGAAACACGCAGTTACTTAATTAATTCCAGGTACTGCTCGGACCTGAGGAACCGTGCGAAGGAGTCCTTCTCCATCAGAGCGTAGATGCGTTTCTGGGCCAGGTCGAAAGTGCCTGCAGAGAGGTTCACCAAGTTCCTCAGGGTGATGTCCTTGGTCACATGGTCGATGTTCACCTGTTAGTAGTCGGTGAGCTTCGATTAGTCAAAATTGAACTGTATTGAGAATTTGTCAACTCTACATTGTATTTAACTGAAAGTAATGAACTCCAGGACCTTTTACCGTCCTTTTACTATAGTGTGATATTCCTGGATGGGAAACAGAGTTTCCAATAGCTTTTGTACCAAACATGAGCTTCTCACAATGTAAATTAGTCTCTTTTCATGCATTTTAAGGAAAAAAGAACTAAACAGATAATAATGGGCACTCAATGAGAAACAGACTGATTTATAATAATTTTGCACACAGCATGTACTGGGCAAGTGAAATGCAAAGGAATGGAGAAAGTCCGAGCAGTTAAAATGAACTGGATTCTGGCAGACCTCTCTTGGGCCTTCAGACTGAATGAAGTCCTCATAGATCATCTTAGCCTTGATGGCCATCTTCATCGGGGATTTAGTCTTCTTGAAATCCTCACATGCCACCCAAAACTCGACATTCTCCTCGCTAAACTCAGACTTCAGGAAACTCTTAAAAATGGTCAGGCCATCTGTGGAAAAGGAACACATGGAAAAGGCCTAATTTAGGCCGAAAACCAAATTCACGTGTGGGAGAAGGAGTGTTTTGTTTTAAAGCTACCAACACAGGAGGATTGGCACCTGAAAAAAGATGATTATGCTCAGACAATCATATCAACATCATTAAAATTAAAAACCACTAAATTGACTGTAAAGGTAGCTTACAATAATTCATAAAAACATATTGACTATTACAACATAAAGCATATGACTGAACATTATGAGGTAACTAAAAATTAATGACTATATGAACGACTTGCAATGAAGAACACAGAAAGATGAGCTGAAATATTATCTGAGTGACAATAATATTAGGATAGGAGATTACCTGGTTCAGCCAAAAGGATAATGTTTTCCAGAAATGGAGCGCATACATTTTCTGTTATCTTCTAATGCTATGCTTCTGTTGTTCATTACGGAGTGATTATCACGCGTGCATGAACATTCTGATAAAATTAGGTTGGGGAAACATTGCGTCCTTTCCTCCAAACTGAAGAAAAAAATCCAGCGTCTGGCCTCCTTTAAGGCAGTACTTCAGCTTTTAGTGCAAAGCCTTATTTTCTTGTCTGTTTACTGCTATAAATACTGTAAAACGTTAATAATAGTTCATTTGTACTTAAATGGAACTTGATGGATGGATGATTAACGGCGAATAATAAAGTGAAATGATCACAATAAAAATTTTATGACGTGAAATTGCAAATGAGAAATAATTAAGTCATATCGCTATATTGGAATTAAATTAAACTGAAACTAAATATGTATTTTAAATAAATCAGTTAAATACATTCACAGATAATTACATCTCTGCTAAGACTATAGCACACTCAATGGAAATATTAAATAATGAAACAGAAATTTCTTTTGACTGATGTCAAAGGAAGTTAGTTGCAGTTTATAACTTCAGCCATTTTCATACTAATGTTTTTCTTGGGTGGGGGGGATCAATCTAAGACTACAATAAAGATATTAGAACATAGCTACAATTTGGTAGCACGATATATGCTCTTAAGAAACAGTTCTCGCTATTTCCAGGATGGAAAATGCAGTTTGAACGTAGTTTTCAAAGTAGAGTTAGAATTAGACTTCGGGGTGGAATTTGAATGCTGATTAGCTCAGGTCACTGGAGGCGTAAATGTGCAGTACAAACAATTTATGAACAGCTTAAAGTTCTCATCAATCTACCTCGGGTTCCTGACAAGTGTGTAAACCCAGGATTGTGGTCTGTTGATTCGTATCAAAGTGAAATAAATTCTTTGGCCAGTCTAAAAGCAACTGGATACATATGGTAGCATGTTTACATGCTAAGGATCAAAACAAGTTCTAGTAAGGAAGAATTTTGCGTACTTAAAATGTAATATTGCTCATTGCTTTATGTAATGCTTCTTCCATAAGGTATGTGGCTCTGTACCCATGATCAGAAGGTCACCGATTCAAATCCCAGGGTGGGCAGAGTGATGTCATTGTTGGGCCCTTGAATAAGGCCCTTAATGCTTAATTCTGACCCCTCTTTCTCAACTGTATGTCGCTTTGATTTAATGCAACTGCTAAATAAATAACTGCATGTCAACCTGAACTCTTTCGACGCATATCATGATGCTTGTATCTTTAGAGGCTGCAAAACGTTATTCATCTTTATTCAGCTCCAGTTACGTCCAATGCATGATATTTCTAAACATTCTTTGAATTACCGCCAGTATTCGTGTAGCAATTTTTAAAGCGTAATGCCGAAAATGCTAAGTGTTTCCACAATTTCTCCTACTAGTGCATGAGGTAAACGACACCGGCTGATTTCAGCTGACAGTCACGGATGCTAAGCCGCTGCATGTGGTTCCACGTCGGCGGAGGCAGAACGCATGGAGCCGACTTACAGCTGCTCATCAGCACGTTGTTGAGTGACTCCCGCCACTGCAGGGCATCCTCGGGGGACGGCCTATGCAGAACAAAAAACAAAAAGCACAAAATCGTGGTGCCGCAAGGGAAAGAGGCCTAACCGCTACTTAAATGAACAAAGGCCGAATTTCTGGAAGAGGAAGGATAAAGCAAATGTAGCAAAAACAATAATTGTGTCCTGTATTGTTCTACATCAGCGCTGTAGCTGCGAGTTATAGCCGAGAAATCGAGTTCTGGACATCGGTAGCAGCCCTGGGGGTGCTGTGGAGCTGCATTGACCCCAGTATTTCAAAGCTCAGTATGTTAGAAACGTCATAAGTGTCCCTTTTGGTTTCTCTAACCCGGCACCTACGGTGACATTCAACGGCGATCAGAATTTTCTTCATATGATCTTTTTGCTAGTCGGATTCAGTGAAATAGGTAGCCTTATTACACCCAAAGATTAGCACTCCATCAATAAAATCAAGCTATTTTATTTCCCCCAGACCATACGCCCAGTCCTCGAAACTCAACTCCCCAGCCTACTGTAGTCCTTTCTTCGGCCCAAACGGCATTTTGTTCTCTGTTTCTCTCTTGTGCAAACGCCCAAAGGGCCATCGTTCATTCCTCCTCGTTGCTTTTCCCAAGCCCGTTTAAACTTCTGTACTCTGCTCCGTCCCTCCTGTCCCTCATGTCATGTGGTCCTGTTTGCCACACTGCCCCAGGGTAAGTCTTGCATCGAGTTATTCTTAAGAACAGCAGAGCAGTTAAGGGCGCAGCCCTGGTTCTGCTAATATGCCTGTTCCTCATTTGTGCCAGTGCGCGTTTATGTGACAGGGAACAGGCTCACGCAGATCACACCAGCCAAAACTCTTCAACTCACATGAAAACATGGGCTACAGATCAGTGTCTACATGATAACTCATTGCTGTGCTTTACGATAGCTAATCTTCTGACATCAATATTCGACTCATGGTTAAAATATGACAAGCAAGAGTAGCTTTTTGCTATGCGCTCCAGTGCTACTAGTTATTATCTTGACTGGGAGTCCATTAGTATGTACAGCGACTGCTGTAAACTGATGTGACGCATTAGCATTTGATTTGGGGAAAACACAACAGATGTCTGGTTTCGCATGGCACATTTTCATACTCGCCACATGAGGGCATAGTTTGACACGCTTAGAAAAGATAATTAATGACAAGGCCACAGTTGCATATTTTCCAGTGAAACACCATTATGTTCCCCCTTAACAAGACTTTAGTTGGATATACAATGACTTCTGCATTCCTTATCTTATCCAAGCTAGCAACGGTAACTTCAGGTATATATGATGAAAAATAATGAATAGTTTAACAGTTCAAACCTTCCTACATAGTATAAACTAGCCCAACCATGTAACTGGTTCTGAGCTTCGTTTTCTAATTATGTTATTTCTACTCTCTTGATTTTAAACGTCGTGGTTTTTTAGGTTAAATCAGAGCATTTATCTATATCCCATTTTTCATATTCAGCAACAGTTTTAAAACCTTAGCATTTCATTTTTTAATCACTATTTCATTTTATTCTGCCGAAAAACACCCCTCTGAAGGAAGATGTCTTTCATTTCAGTGAATAAATTGCACAATGTCAGAAAATAACTAGCATGTGGTAATTACGTCAGCCATTACATAAAGTGGTGGAAGGGAAAGCGTACAATGACTCTTATTATTATTCAGGCCGGGCCGGGGGACTTAAACTGCTCTGTTAACAGCAACTGCCAACCGCTGACGGCGCTTCCAGTTTGCTTTTCCTGTCAGTCAGGTAGTTCTATTCTTTGCTTTGTCGAGTGCCTGATTTGAGACTGTGTGGTGTTTCTTCACAGCACCCTTGTGGTGCTCGTTACATTATGAGGCAACGCGTCTAGCAATAACAACTGACGGTCAGATGTGCGCGTGATGGTCACCTTTGACCCTTTTCGGGTTTCTTCTCCGGCTTTTCCGAGTAGGGAATGATGAGGTCGATGGAATTCTCTGGCTTCTGGAGCAGTGTTCCCAATTTAGTCTTGATGCCTTTAGCCCTTGAAGATAAACCAGGTAAATAACGTTCCATTATGCAGTTCTCTCCTCCATAAATATTTAAGTTGAACGATTGGGGTGATGATCTTATTTACAAACGTATAAAGTCAAAAATAAATTCTGATGGGGGGGGGGGGGCGGGCAGGGGCACATTTAATAAAATTAACTCAATTTAGGGAGAGACTACCCTGCATTGTTACGGTGACACACATATAGTTAGAAGACAATAATTGGTGGCCCTTTATTTCAGAGGGCACAAGAAACTTAGTAACTCAGTTACTACTCAAGTGCAAATCATGAACAAACATAGGTATCTGTATGAAATACACGAACCATTATGACCGATTAATACAAATCAGCACATAACACTTAGTTTATGTTCAATTAATACATTAAGTAAGAATTTACTACTAATTATTAGTGCCCCCTCGAGTAAAGTGTTAGGGCTTCCCAATATTTTTACAAAACGATATGAGAGTTTACAAAAGTGTTGAGTATGAAAGAGGATAAGCAACTTGATAATGACTCAAACATTAAAATTGAACTAAACTTCTGAGGGAAACTAAGGATTATTTAAACAATACGTAAATTATATTGTATCCATAACAACTGCCCAGGCAAAACAAATATTATGTGATATATAATTAGTATCTGTGACTTTTAAGAAACACTGGGGACAGACTGCTAGGAAGGTCTCTGAGCGGGAGGTATGTGTTTATTAAACAGTCGTCATTCCTCGGTGCTTACTCAAAGGGCAGGTGCTTACCCTTGAGAGAGACCTCACTACTCACGCAGCAGACTAACCCCAACAGTCACTATATATGTCAAACACATGGTGTCTGCACAGAAGTTGTTTAGCTGAAGCACATCCCATACCAGGAATACCTGGGGATGGAAATGAAACTTTATTTCCACTCAGATTACCTGCAATTTTAAGGCAAACTACTGTATTCACCAGCATTCGTTGCTGAGATATTTTTATACCTTTCAAACAAGGCAAACACGACTACTGTACATCACTGTAATATCCATCCAGTTTCTCTAACTGGCACATCAGTACAGTGCCACAGTGAGCCTATCCTTGGACATCGAACATCCTGTCTCATTTTTTCATTTTTCTCACCCCAAACATTCTACATTTACTTTCTTTAAGATATAAAATGTCAATTAGAACTCTTACTGTTATTACTATAACATGCACCTAAATAGAGTTTGCCTATAATGTTTACATACTATCAGCTAATTAAGCAGAATCCTGAACATTCCCTGATACGCCGTTTGTAGAGCATTTGACCTGAAAGCACTAATACGATGGACAGCTTTCAGTGCTGCCACATCAGCCATCAAAGCTGTCGTCTGCCTAATTCTTTTTCCTTTTGAGTGTTCGGTCCCTGACATTAGAGAGGACAGGATGCCAACAGCGAATGTCACTGTGAGTTCAGCATAAACCAGGATTGTATCTCCTCCCATCCACTGCAGAGAAAGGCTTATCTTCTCAAGTGAGGCACTTCAATAAAACCAGATATGGGTACAACTTCTCATCCCTTGTTTTAATGATTGTTGTGTAGAGTCCATCGCGGTTCATTGTAGGCAAAATGCAATTAGAACAATGATTACAACAGTAAATTTATTTCTACATTTGTCACAACAATATAACAAGAAGTTTAAAGACACATTATATCCTGTAATAAGGAGGGCATAATGACTATAAAAGATTTGCTGAAAACTTGGGGGCATCCATCCATCCATCCATCCATCCATCCATCCATCCATCCATCCATTTTCCAAACCGCTTATCCTTCTGGGTCACAGGGAGACCGAAGCCTATCCCGGAAGCTACGGGCAAGAGGCTGGGAACAACCCAGGATGGGGGGCCAGCCCATTGCAGGGCACACTCACACATCATACACTCACACATGCACAATTTAGTAACTCCAATCAGCCTCAGCATGTCTGTGAATTGTGGGGGGAAACCGGAGTATTACGGAGGAAACCCCACGACGACATGGGGAGAACATGCAAAAATACATGTGAACATGTTTTAACTGGTTTGTTATGTAGGTAAAATGAACAAGAAGATAAAGAGTGAATCCATTCTGTGTTCACTGATGCTTTTTAAATGACTAAAGCTGGCAGAATTGTGTACAGGATGCCTGTGGAAACCGACCTTCATTAGAAAAATCAAAAAATAATATTTTGTCACAATATCTTTAAGACACATTCCAGATGCTGACTGCTATTAATGTTTTTTGGTGGGAAAATATACGACACCGATTGGTGGGTCAACACTGAAAAGACAAAAAAGTTATATATCACATTTACAATAATCTAAGAATATTTAATAATATAAAAGAAAACCTTGAAATTTTGAAGAATGCGTGAGGGAGAAGTCCTCGTGGATAATCTATACTGTGAAGATTTCTGTTTTAATCAGTCAGATAGTAGGTATTATTTTAGATATTTAAACCACACTTTTATGGATTGTCGGTGTTTTCTAATCAGTTATGTAATCCGCTAGTGTCATTTAGTATATCTGTATAAAATATACTTTCATGCAATTTACATGCAGTCACTTATTCATAACTTTGTGAATCCCCAAAAAGTGCATTAAATAGCACCTAAGTATGATTTGTATTTATGCTATATTTCTGATTCACAAAAGCAACAACAAAGGACTTCATTCATTGTTTATTTAGTAACATTCTCAAAAGTGAACGTGCAGCAGACCTAACCACCTTTTACGCAATAATATAGCGTAGATCCTACCTTTCCAGGCATGTGTGGGGCAAGGCCGCTAATCCCTTACACATTTTCTCTGCTTTTCAATCTTGCAAAAAGTGATTTGGAAACATGCACAGTGAGTCCGCAAATGATGCCGTCTGCTTGGCTTTTATTTGGACTCCTCAAGCTCGGAGTTATATAGAGATACCCCATGGGCACGGGACCAGGAATTCCACCAATCAAACTGCAGACTACGATTACATGCAGACGAGAATCATAAACACACAAAAAGCTTATGGTCTCCTAAAATCAGATAATAGATGTTGCTGGAGCGCAATTCACAGCTCTTTTAACCCACATAAACTCAGTTGAGTCACATCATCAAAAACATGGTTTTAGAGGTAGCTTTTTATTCTGCCTCTGATAAATGACTAAGGATTTTTTTTCATATAACAGAACTAATCTGTAAAAAGTTTCCATTTCCATTTCCATTTCCATTGCTTGGGTAGCTTATGTGTTTCAAACAAACAGGTGTACATAAAACACTTTTGTAGGTAGTAGGATTTTCTTTGTTAAGCTGAAACATAAGTAACCAAACAAAATACAAGTTTTTTGGCATTTTTAGTTTTTTGATTGCATTCACAGCTTTTATAAAACTGAGTTTCCCTCCTGGCGGGGATAGAAAAAATGTCCCCACTACATCAAAATAACAGGTTTGTTTTATCACACTGTGACCCCAAAGTCATCTGTTTTAATGTTTGTAGATCTTTGTCTCAGATCATTAGTTAATACTGACAAACCGTGTGGACTGTTGACCAATCAATGATGCCCAAAGAACCTTCCAGAAGCTCAGTCCAAGCTTCCGTAGACTAACCTTGTAGTACTTCTTTCCCCAAATACTCACAACTGATAAAAGTGAAAGAATAGAAAAAAAATGTATTTTAATGACAAATTTTAATGAAGAAATGATAAGGACAACAGTAGGAACGTGCTGTGTGTAGTTCGCATGCATCTCACACATACAGTAACACTGTTAGCCAGACACAATAACAGACTATGCTGTGGAAAAGGATTTTTGCCAAAATGAAGGGCTGCTGTGCTGTGAGTTTTCCTTCCTTTTGAAGGTGGCTAAAAGACTCCGCCTTAACATTTCGGGCCCGTCTTTCCAACCCTGCATGTCTTTGATCGCTACATGACCACCTGCAACACAATGCGATCACAGTACAGGCAGTCCCCAGGTGTTACGAATGAGATCCATTCTCTAAGTCTGTCTTTAAGTTAAACTTGTAGATAAATCCAAAAAATTATGATACGGTGCATAATGATAGCTATGCAGTAATAATACAAGTAACTAGGCCTGCATACTGTACCGACAAACCGTTGTACGATGTGTTCGTTACCGAGGACCCTCGTATTTAAACCGGATTTTTTATAAAATAAGCTTTATAGCAGTCCATTTGTAAGTTTGATGAGCCCATAAGTCGGACGCTCTTAACCTGGGGATTGTGTATAACGTGAAGTTCATAGAACAGCAGGGTCCAAACTCTGTTTTATTTCATTTGATGTAGGCATGAAAGGTCTGGCATTACTGTCATCAATAGCCAGTTGGGCTCAGCGATGTAATGAAAGGGACCAGCAGCGGACCAGGCGGCAGGACGTTATGTCTTCACATTATCCAGAGAGCTATTTCGAACACTTTCAAAAGCACACAACTCATCCTTATCAATAATTTAGGTTCACTTGAATTCTGCAACTCCAAGCTTTGTAGTTCATACATTTTTCAGCATTTCTTTGTGTACATATTTTAATAATTTATGTGAAGCTAATCAAACAACTTTGCATGAAGATCTACTGCAGAGACATTACATAAGGTCTTATAAAAGGTCTTAACTCATTCCCCTTAAATCTAAGGTGTCCCCACTTCTCTGTAATTGTATATATGAAAAACTTGTAGAATTATGATCTATAATATGTCTTTGAAATAAATTTTTAAACGTTTTACTTTATTTACCAGGGACATTTATTCAAAGCGATGTGCATTTCTGAGAAAGCAGGCTCAGACGGTCCCTGAAGCAATCGGGGCTTAAGGGCCTCGCTCAAGGGTCCAACAGCAAAATAATTCTGCCAGTACTGGGATTTAAACGGGTGACCTCCCAGTCATCACAGACATCCGCTTTCTTAACCCGTTGAGCCACATGGTAGCCAGCTATTTAGCTGATACTTTTATCCGAAATGATGTACAATTGAGAAAATACACTGAAGTTTGCGCAGATTGGCTTAACTCCTTGGCCACATGTTTGAGTAGATGGAGAAGGTTCAGGCCCTCAGTTGTTCCTGGACGGGAAGCAGCCGGTGAAGAGGAAACCTGCTATACTGGGCGCTTCATCACCAGGTGAAAGCTAACAGTTTTGTCACAATGAGCATTATCTTATCAACAGTGTCAAGCCGTCATTCTTCTTATTGTTTATTTTAAAGGTTTTACCCTTTAGATATGGACTTTTATGTTGCTTGCAGGCCAACTTTACGCTCTTCAGAGTGTAGTCATTAGAGTCTGTTGGTTTAGTTTATTATTTCCACCCTAAATCCCATTCACTGATATCTCTTTTTGGCAGTGGAGGAGCTTATATCCAGCGTAGCTTGTTCATTGTTGTGGGATTTTGTACGAGATTGTAACTTAGCATTTTGAAGCGTTACTTTGCATTGAAAAAATGAGGGTCACCGGCCATTTACTACATTTACTAACAGAATTGGTAACAACATAAAGAAACCAGATATTTCTATTTGGAGTTTTATCACATACAAACGATTTCCCATGGTAAGCTACCTTCGGTAACACTTTACTCAAGGAGGCACAGATGTACAGTAGTAGTACACGCTTACTTAATGTAGTAATTAAACAGAAACTAAGTCTGAGTTACATACTGATCTCATGTTTGTTCATCATTAATCAATCATGATGGTTCATGTATTTTATGCATTTATGCTATATTTGTTCATGATTTGTACTTGAGTAGTAACTGAGTTACTAAGTTATTTGTGCCCTATCAAGTAAAGTATTACTGTACGTTCTATGAAACTCATACTTTCACACTAAACACTGTAAGTGATCGATGGAAATTTAAATTAAAGGTGACCTTTTTGTAAACGTTGACTTTAAAAGCACTGGAAACTCTACCACTCTATTTTACTACAGCATTATAATAAAATTGCATTTAAACTAAAACAATAGGGGAGGCTACAGCTCTGTTGCTTGGACACCTAATTATAATGGGGCCTCCGCCTGCCTTGTGCCCTCAGATCCCAAGAACTGGCTCCAGTCTCACCACAAAGGTGTTAGACGACAGATGGATGGTCTTTGCCGAAGGTCTGAACACTGTCCTATTATATGTACATACACAGCGTAGTATCCCACATCTGTTTATTCCAGTATTGCAAATATCTGCATTTATGACAGTAGAGCAAATTTGAGGGAGCTTCAGAAATCTGAGAACCATGTTGTTGTGTTTTGATTCCGGGAATCCTGCTCGAGTTGAGTGCACTAAGGTAAAAGCCAGTCAGTTTTTGAGCAGGAAATGATATGTGACAGGGTCTCCTCAAACGAAAAAGCAGTGTGTGCTTAGGCCAATGTCTGCCTCTGGGGTATTCAGAAGTCATCAAGCACACTGGAAGCCTGTCCTATTTTGCAAAAAGCGGTGAAGCGCATTCCAAACAGTATATATCTTACTTTCCACGTCCAACTGGGTCTGGACCCCAGTCATAGGAACAGGTCATTGTTATAGATACTTCTATTGCACATTTACTTGAGTGATACTATTTTCCTTCTCATCAACTTTCAATGCCATTTGAATTCAGAGAATGATAAATATAATTTTTACGTACCATGAATAATAAAGTTATTGTATAAAATATAAAATTAAAAGTAGATACCCATGCTTTTGGGTGACATTTTATGGAAGGAAGCTGTCGGCGAATCGTTGTGGGGGGTCACAATGTTTCATGATTCGTATCATTCATGCACACGACCTGAACAAATAGCTCACAGGAAAATCTTGCATCAGACACACTCTCACCTCCACCCACTTGTAACATGTCCATAAAAACTCAAACTGCGAGGAAAGCAAAATTACTAAAAACTTGCTGTAGTAGATTAAAAGTTTCAAATGTGAATGTAGCTGAAAAATATTTTTCTGATGATGCAACTAGCTGTCAGATTAGCAAATTACTTTATTGTTATAAATTAAAAGAACACAGACAAAGGATGGTCTGCTGGGGCCTGTGGTTTTCAGTTCAAATAAAAACAAGAGTTCATCATTTTATGTTTCGTCACAAATCCATTTTTAAGGACAGTTGATTAAAAATGCCGTGTGAAAGTCGAACGCAATTGTCTATTTAAAATACCTGGATCAGTGTACAATAATAGCATTACATTAGCTTTTAATTAGCTCTTTGGTTGGCTCTCTTCTGGACGGTTAGCTTGCAGCATTACATAGCTAATTAAATGCCTATAGGGAGACAGGGGGAGGCGAAGTGAAGTAGAGCCAAGATACTTTTCCTGTGTTCATGAAAACAGGCCCTTTCTCAAAAAGGCATTATCCTTGAGATATCCTCAGGACTCAGGTTGAGGGGGATCGACACGTGTTTCCGATTATCCCAGGGTTGTTGTTCACAAGCACTGCGGCGGGCAGATGCCAAATGTTCTATAAGAATTTCTGGATGACTGTAATCTATCCAAGGGTTCCCAGTAGTCGGCCTGTAACTAGTATTCCACTGGGCCGAGCTGGCGGTTTTGCACAGGGGTTGGTAAATTTCCAAAAATAAACTATGTATTTTGTGTTTTTCACTGCCTTCCATGTTGTCACTTTCTGTAAAAAAAAGTAAATGGTTAAATTTATGAAATCACCCATCGATCTTCTGCTACCCCCTACCTCTAACATCTTGGTCTGTGAGATTTCTGTACGACATAAACCTGCCCTAGGCTACAATTCACCATTCTGCAGATTTTCTGCAGGGAAACTGGAAATTTCTCTGTTTTATTTTGCATGACAAACGAAAACCTTGGTGCATTTCATGCGAATTCCAAAAATGGTATCATGGCCCTAGTCCTCTGTTTGGTCTTGATTTTGCATTAAAAATAACATTGTATAATGGCTCCTATCTGGAAAATGCTTTGGTATCTTGCTCAATTGCTGTGCTTGAAGAAAGAAACTGAAATATTCTTTACTTGGCAGATGTTTCTGCCAAACAGGAAGGGTCATGTAATTTTATATTGATGCTTTTTAACAAGATATAAATTAGTTTGAATGTTGCTGAAATCTAGAGGTTTGTTTTGACCGCATCTTTAGTAGCAGGAGACTGTCCATTAAACCAAGGTTCAGACTGATATCTTGAAGAAATCTGACCACAGAAATCTGACTATAGGACTCATGTTACTGGGAGGCATCTGCTGCTTAAGGAATTTATCAAAATATCTTGCAGTGTGGAAATAGATTGACTGTCTTTTCAGTACCGTTGCATCCATTTACCCATCCAGTTTAAGTATGCTTATCAAAGTTATGGCTCCAGTCATATAAAGTTATTTGTGTAATATGGAATATTATTATGGAGAAATATTTAGCCAATATACTGGATTCTATATCTACCCTTAAAACTGCCCCCCCCCTTCTGATCACAGGGCGGCCTGGAGCCTATCCCAGACACCCCTCAATGGCTCATGTACCATAATTTATTTACAAGTTTGAGATTCATGAAAATTTAAAAGATCTTTTAAAATTTCAAATGCAAATCCCCCCCCCCCGACCTTAACATATATATTATGAATTTGTGTATGAGTATATGCGCATGTGCCCTGCCAGGGTGTCCCCCTGCCCTGTGCTGTCTGGGATGGGCTCCGGGCCCCTCAGCAACCCTCACAGCACAGCTGGATGCTACTCTAGCTTAGTGACTAAGCTCAAGGATTTCCAAATTCCGGTCCTGGAGGGCAGGAATCCAACAGAGTTTGCAGATTTCCCTGCTCAAACACTCCAACTAAATCTGAGAATTAGCTAATGAAGATGTGTTTCAGTAGAGAAATCTGCAAACTAAGTTAAGGATTCTGACCCTCTAAGACCAGAATTGGGGAACCCCAACTAAGCTCAATACTGAGTAGCTGGATGCATCTGTATAAGATCAACTGAGTACGAGTGAATGTCCACACTCTAGGAGTAGACCTCACATAGTCTAAGGAGGGTATCTGGTTCTCTGCCATAAAAGAGCACCTTAAATTAACAGTATTCCCCATGTTGTGCCCCTAACTGAAGCAGAATGCCCATATAAGAGCAGAGATTGAAACTTGGATTATGGAGTGGAATGTCTGAGGTCTGATTTATGGTAGAATTAGTGATACAATATTAGAGTTCATTTACATTGGTATGTCTCCTTAGCATGTCAAAGGTCCAAGGTTACTGACAGACTATTCCTGCTGTTGATGAAAGTTGATGAGTTTGAATGGATTCAGCTCCCCTGTGTTAATGATTGTGTTTCTTGGAAATGTACTCAGCGATGTGCCTGACGCACGTTGCCCTGCGTATGTGAATTTGTGCATTTCTCTCATTGATGATTATTCCATGCGCTGCTTGCAGACGAATCTTCACAGTGACTTTGGGAAGGGAGTGCACGTTCTCTCCATTACACGCCTACTGTAAATAACCAAAAAGCCTGAGAATTGTATCTGGCTGTCTGACATACCTGCCGATGGCGGGCTTTGCGTAAAAAGAGAAATTGTGTGCGTGATTACATTTCCTTTGCTGAGTGGAAACTGACTCAGGGCACGACCAAATGCTTTTCTGGCATAAAATACAGAAGAAGTTTGACTGCAGTTAGAAGGGACCAGGATCGGGGGGGGGGGGGGGGGGGGGGGCGCCGCGGGGGCGCGGGGGCGGGGGGGGGGCGGGGGGGGGGGGGGGGGGGGGGGGGGGGGGGGGGGGGGGGGGGGGGGGGGGGGGG
>JAODJX010000035.1:15904169-15914330 GCA_026776945.1 Isichthys henryi | reverse complement strand
TGCGGTAGATGTCCCAGTCATCCTGACCTGAGTAACACTGGTGATTGAGGTGGGAGAGTCTGTTTCAAAGTATGGCATTCCATTATCCACACTCTCAAATGTAGAAAGTCTTCATTTAGAAAGAACTGCACCCCGACATGTGTTTTGATACCAAGAATATGAAATGAAATTGGAAGAATTGATTGAAAATACTTCAAATATTATTAAATATATAGAGAAGTTACAGTGTGATTTGGTATTAAAAACCATTGGTAAATGGCTGACCCTAAAATAATGCTTTTTGTTTAGCTATGTTTTATATATCAGTGGAAAATGAAACCCCGGAGTATATTTGGTATATACTGTATGAACCAAACAGCTTCCTGCTGTCATGTTTGTCAGCTGCGTCCTCTAACCTTTCACCTGTTTCTTTGATGGGTTTGAGCCCCAACCCATGTGTGAAGGTTGTGGGCTTAAAGCAAGTCCTCTGAAGTATTCCCATGGTCCAAAGACCAGCAGTCTGCCTGTTTCACTTTATTACTATACAGGAATGTGCCACATATGTTCAAATTTGGTTAAACAAAGTAGGTTTGACAGTATAAATTTATTCTGATAAACTCAAAAGTATTTTCCATATATAAAACAGGAAACACTGAATTAATGGTGTCTGCAAATATTACAAAATTGTTAAGCATTTCATACTTATTACATTCTTGAATCGGTATTCACTTACACAATAAATAAATAGAATTTATTTATAAATATTTATATACAAAACACCTTAAAATATTTAAGGTTTAATACAGAAAAAATGTAAACATGTGTTATATACTGTATATGAGATTCACGCTGCTGTCTCAGACCTACCAACCACATTTGGGGTCAACCCTGCCCCTCTACCCTGTGCTTCCTGGGTTGGTTCCAGGCTCAATAAAGTGAATATTATTGTATAAAATTCAATATTTCAACTTAATAACAAGTACTCATCTATCAAATAATTAAAGCAAGGCTTTCAAGCACTGATCCTCGATTACAAAGCACAGGTATTAGCCTTGTGTTCTGTTGCTGCTCCATTATTTCCTTCCAGAAGGCAATTAAGAGCAGGGTGAGTCAATATAAGGATGTTACCTAAGCCTTAGCTAATCCATGACTTTCTCGCAAGGGGTCTTTGATAGTTTCCCCTTCAAAAGCAATCAGGAGCGATTCTAAGTCTTGTGTCATTCTTTGGATACTTGATTCTTTTTACAGGTACCCCAAGCCGTGTCACACAGCTCGATCAGAGGCTAGCCACCTTCATGTACTGCCACTGGGCTTCAGTCTTGTTGACTCTCACCGAACTGGAATACTCGACAAGAGAGCAGATTTGACTTTTTTTTCCTTTCTTTGAACGCGGCAGACCTTAGGAAGCGTGAGTAGCAATCTTTCTGCATAAGAGTGTAGACTTCAAGTTGGGCTATATCAAAGCACATTCTCTTGCACTCTTCAAAGTTGCTTTTAGTGAAATCTCTGGTCTTTTGGTCAATGTTGACCTGCATGAACATTGGAACACTTGTTTGGTCTGCTTGAAAAACAACAATGATAAGTGGAAGTCTCACCATATCTTTAAACCTTACAATATGTGAATAAGCGATAATTACCTCCCTTGGTGCACCCCTGTGAATGAACTCTTCATAAATATCTTTTGCTTTCATTTTCTGTTTCTCTGGGGATTTGGTGCTTTTGTAGTCCTCACAGGCCAGATAAAAATCTATGTTCTCTTCACTGTACTCAGACACCAAAAATGCTCTGAATGTTAATAGTCCATCTGTATAATAATAATAATAAAAAAAATAATATCTAGTTAGTTACAAAAAGCTGCATAACAGGGGTTTCAGTGTTTTTAAACATCCCGCTATGTTTAACTTGAAATATTACATGATAAACAGGGGCTAATGTTTGCCTGAATATGCATATATATTCCCAGACTACCAGTTGAAACCTTTCTATTTACAAGAATGTTCTCCTGTGCTGTACAAAACATGCAATGCATCACGCTGCCTTTAAGAATCCATCGGGCACTGGGCTCAGGCCTTACTGGAAGCTTGATTGTAAAAGTGTATAGTGTCTAAGACCTAGAAATGCATCCACAAACCATTATTTTCCAGGAGTCTGTCAAAGGATCCTTTCCATTTCAAAGATTCAACTTGGGTAATACTGCTGAAAAATGTAATATAAAAAAATGTTACATAAAAAATGCTATATATATAATTATTAACAAAAATGTTAATAATTGTAATTATTTCCATATGCTTACAGTAGTGACTTAAAATTATATGCACAGTATAAGGCAGAAAATAAATTCATTGCTTATTACATTCTATATATATAGTGCAGATTACATTTACATAATGACTCACTTTGGTTGGTGTGTTTCATATGGGTGGCTGGATAGAATCCATTGTGCCTTTTTAAGAAAAGTTCTCAGGTTTGTCTTCAGTACTTTAGCCCTAATATTGGAGGTTAAAATATTACATTAATATCATCTACAGTCACAGAGAGTATAGCTGCACTATGCAAATTCCATAATAGTAATAATTCCACCAACAAACATGACCAGATGCAAATTCCGTATAAAATCCAGTTCACTGACAAACAGTGGCACGTAAATTAACTTTCAAATAAATAAATAAGCACTCAAATATTTTGATAAAAAATTCTGGAATTCTTCATGCAGTGAGTTAACACTGAATAAAACAGATAAAAATGAAACATTTTCTGTGCAAATATATCAAAGGTTTCATTCTAGGTGCATGAAACAGATATTCGGTGGAAGTCCGCAGAAGTGCTCCAAGGATGCAGCTGAAAGCTGCAGTTGACTGAGTTACCTTTTCCGGAATGTGTCAGGCAGCGATGCGAGTCCCCGGTGCATGTTGACGTCGGGTGGGAAGGCCCGCATATCCTTCTGCGGTGGGAGGCTGGCACGATGTTATCAGCAGATTGTCCGTGCATTCTGGCAATGGGGGATTTTATATGCAGCAGAGGGCTGCCTGTCATTACCCTGCCTAGTCAATGACGTGGGCTGAAAAGGGGATGGGGGCAGGCCGAGAACTCAGAGCAAAGATAAATCTCTTCCTATGATGATTGTACTGTCCCTTACATCAGATGTTATCGTTCCAAGAGTTTCTTGGTTCTTTTTGAAAGCCAGCTATTCTGAACCAGGAAAAAAATAGCAGCTGACAACAGAGGAAACACAGACATCCTGCAATAACCGCCTTATCGCTTGGAAAGGGGACAATAATTGTTCATTAGAAGCGGGAAGGGCTTTGGCAGGCAGAATAGGCGGCATAACGGTGAGATAATAATCCGTCAGGAATCGTTACACGTGGCTTACGCTGCTTAAAAACAGTGGAAACAGAAAACATTACGGCGAATGCATGTTGTTATGCCACTGAAAGGCTGCTTGGTGTGTGATTTACTGTATGTTTTGCGGTTTCAATTGTCCTATAGATTGTGCTTGATTACACAGAAATCCCGGAATTAGCTGTGATACGCTGTTTGTCGAGCGATCAATGATCCTTCCAGCTGTTGACGGCAGAGTACGGCACATTGAGTGCGGAATATCTACGGATACTGCTATGTGGCTCGAGAAAAGACATCCTCCTTTGCAAACATGCCGAGTTTAGACAAAACACAGTGAGTTATGTAACTGTACTCGCTCGGCTGAAGATGCAAGATACTGAGTGAATCCACAGTGTTATTAAACCAAGAGATTGCAGGCATCTTGTGCTACATGGATTTAAAAATTCCATCGAACCTCCAAGAACGTATCTAGTACAGGGTCACGGGGATGGACAGGGGCAGGCTTCTTGTACTCGGGGCCCAATTCAAAAAGTCACTTCAGGGGCCCCAACCCCCTCTAGTGTACTGACTCCAAACCTTAGGGATCGTACACAAATGTACGGTGTGAGGGGTGGTAAACACCACATCTAGGGATGCCCTACACTGAAGACAGGGAAAAAAAACAGTCTGTTACTCTGTGATATATGACATGTACTTTGTATTGTTAATAGGCAGTAATATGCTACTTGGTGTAGCGGTTCTGCTATTCCATTCAGCGTGTGTCTTTGCCCTGTGGCCTGTGCCTCTTGGGATTGGTTCCAGGCCTAGGTAAACACACAATGAGCGGGTCTGGTCAGGTTGGGGAACATGCACTGGTACAGTGTGATGACACACCTCAGGATCCCAGTTGGTGACCCCCACCCCAAGCCGGCACGCAGTCTAGTACCACCCTGCAGAAATGGCCATCTATCTGCTATACCCAGGTGCTACGTGGGCGTCCCACGACCTGGTCCAGCCGCTCAGGTCCTCAGCAATCTACACTTCACTGTTAGTCCCAGAGTAAATTCTACTGTAAACAATTCAAGATTACATTAGCAAGTCTATAGCAAATAAAATTACTGGGGCTTATGTATGCCCATTGGCTGCCGCATATTTCTTGCAAAATAGGGCTTAGCGCATTTGTTACTGTTTATTGTCATGTAATTGGCACAGGAAGACATTTGTCTACTGCCAGAAGGTTTGTATGATTATCCATGCACCCATAACCTTGTTCCCAAGGCAGGGTTGTGGCTGAGGAGCAAAGATTTCATGGTAGTTTAATCAGAGAGCTGACAGGTGCTAATTTTTCCTATTGTCTGGATGCAGTCATTTAAAAGTGACTGATAAGCTTCACTGCTTTGGATTCAAATGGATTCAAGTGTGGCATCAAAGGGATGTAATTAGTGAAATAAAACAATGGAATGAAAACCTTGCCTTAGGTTTTTATGCTCTTTATTTTTAACTGGCAGACAACTTTCACAACATTTATGGGATGCAAATGACATTCATCAGTGTAGGTGTCACCAGTAATATAACAAATAGTAAATAAGTTAAATCACGAAGGCAAGGGGAAAATGTGGCCTTGGAAGACGTGAAACATTATTTTACAAGAGTCGCACAAAATTCAAAAGTTTGAACTTACACTTTTTAATCACCGACACAAAATATCATTTAATTTCTTTTTTCAAATGACCTTTTACTGTATAGACAGGACAAATGAGCCATACTGTACGTAATATTATTTTGTAAAGCCGAACCTGGGAAGATACTCAATCAAACCACTGTGTCTCACATATATCACAGCTCACTTTCTGAGCAAATAGAGGTTTTGTTCTTTTTCTAGGTTACTGACATGCATTTTAAATAATACAAGGAGGCCAATTTTCAGTCAATGTCCAAGTAAATTATTATAATTTATAAGTAAATATAAGGTTACCTGCTTCATTATATACCATTTCTCTGGGGCAATTAATAAAAAATATATAAAAATATAAATATCAATAAATCACAAAGACATTAATCTTAATTATAATATTTAGACTCTCCTTTGAAACAAAAGTATTTGCTTTTCCAAAGACAATGGAAACAGTCCATAACGTAGATAATAAAATGTATGTGTGCTTTTTGACACATTAAGATGGCATGCGGGTTCAAATCAGTATGTTTCATGTCAAAATAACTATCAAGATGGACTTCTGAAACACAGTACAAGGTCATGTTTTGTTTTCCTACGCAGCAAGAAAACCACTAGACAGCCTATTAATAGTATGCTCATACCAGAACTGTTTACACTTAACACAGGAAATGATGTTACCTGCTGATGAGCGTTACTGTGTCTTCTACCACTTTCTGTAACTGCTTCCTAGTTCAGTCAGGTGACCCGCTAAAAGGACCGCCTCTGACGCTGCGATTGGGCCTTGTTTAATATGTCTATATATATATTCGACCTCAGGAATCGTGGGTAGGAATCCTTTTCCATTAGGCTGTACACTCTGCCTTGTACATCACTGAAGGTGGAAGTGGTTGGTTCTAGTAGGTTCTGCTTAGTCAGTTCCCTGGTGTGAAAGTCAATGTTTACCTAAGAGGGATAAAACACAGTAAAAGCTCATGTGAACTCGGCACTTGTAAAACTAAACTGATTATAAAACATCAGACTTTAAAAGGTTCTGAAAATTAAGTGGTAATTTCTTTTCTTTTTTTTTTTTTTTTTACTGAAGCAACAGCAGATTATGAAAACACCGAGGCTCTACCTCTCTGGGGGCTTGAACGTCAATAAACTCCTCATAGATCTTATTCGCTTTGCTCATCAGCTTGGCGGGAGACTTGATCTTTTTGTAGTCTTCACAGGCCATCCAGAACTCGATGTTCTCGTCACTGAACTCCGTCCTGAGGAATGCCCTGAAAGCTGCCAAACCATCTAAAGAACAAAGATTAAATAATTCATATCTTCAAATAACATGAACAGGAAATGCTTACTGATAATCATCACTTGTGCAATAATCCTTCTTATAAGTGACGTATACTGGCTCTAGCGATAATATTAACTGGGTTCTGTTTTTGCCAATGTGGTGCCAGCAACGATATAAGGATTTCTGGGTTATTTTCTTATATAGGAACTTCAAAAACTTCCAACAAATATTCTTAAAATATATAACAGCTTTTTAAAAAAATTTTAACATGAAAAGAATAGATCAATTATTTGATTAAAAGAGTTAAATTGATGAATGATCCTTTGAAAATAGTTCATTTGAGGGAAATATTAAAATACTATTCAAAGGATATAATACATGAATGTGTAAGACGTGCTGTGGGCAAGATGTGACCAGCACCCTGTGACATGCGAATGTGCGGGAGGAATAAGGGCTTAATTTGGACGCGGTGGGCGAGTAGGTGGGTGGGGAGGAATAAGGACTTCATTTGGACGCGGTGGGCGAGTAGGTGGGTGGGGAGGAATAAGGACTTCATTTGGACGCGGTGGGCGAGTAGGTGGGTGGGGAGGAATGAAACCAACATGCAGCCATTTTGGTGCCAGCTTAAGAAGACACACTGGAAACAAAGGCGGTGCGGGTCACTGTAAGAGCTACAATGATGTGGAATCAACCTATGAATGGGTGTGCAGGTCACATGATTTCACTGCCATCCTGCGACCTTCATTCGACCCCCCCAGTGTTAATCATATCATGACTGAGATGAATACCGTAGTCCACCTAATGCCACCTAATGGGTTGACCAGCACTTTGTACAAGGGATGGTTGGGTGATGCGTTTATTACACGTGAGCTATGCATTTGCACAATGCTTTAAAAGGAAGTTGAATTAGTCGTCCAGCTAAAGCACGAACGAGGGACAGTTATTATTCGCAAATCCCAACTGTGTCATTATGACCCAGAGGCTGGGAGAGAGGTGCAAGCTGGGAAGCATGGAGCACTTTGCCTGAGGCTAATAGGAGCAGCAGAGGTCATGTGGTCACGTGCACCCACATACACATGTGCACACGAGGTCATACACACACATATACCTCCATGCATATGCCTTACACACATGCCCAGGAATTTACCCTCATACAAATCCACACAAACATGTATAATTATGCGTTTTTCATTATTCTGCCAGTGTGTGTGTTTTTGTATCCATCTTTCATTAATACCCATGCAGCTCAGGGCCATGGGGGAGCAATATAGAAAAATTCAGCTAAACTCCTCGGACTGCCAGAGCAAACCGGGGTATATGGAGAAAAATCACTTAAACATGGAGATTACATTCAAACCGCACACATTTCGAGCAGGTGGGGAGTTAAACTCGTCAAAATGCTCGACTCTGGGCCTCCCATCTGTACTCATATCAGGAGCTGTGAGTAGCCTGTTAGTTTTTGAATGCATTTAGTTTGCCATTTGAGTACTTTTCCAGCTCAGTCCCTAAGTACAGCAACTCTCAAACAGTACGATTCAAGATAACTTTTTTATTCCAGTTGTCAGACATTAAGTATGGTCATGCTTCGGATGGGACTATAGCTAGAGCCATTGTAAGATAATGAGATAATGAGTGTCAGGCAACGCCGGTCAAAGTTCAGGTGGCACCCTAGGTGGGGTGCACTCCTGGTGCCCCCATCTAAGACACTGTGAATTTGGCTTGCAAATTCAACCCCTACCCCCGTGCTTAATGGGTTGACCAGTACTGCTGTCAGGTTTTCACTGTTAATGGTGGGTCAAGTTGGGACAATAATTTCTGCTGGGCTGCGTGCTCACATCACGGAGTGAAAGACAATTGGGTTCTGCGTGACTAGGCGCTAATGTAACCAGTGGCGCGAACTGGGAAGCACATCACCCGAATCCCCACACTGGTGGGATTCCACAATCAGGGTGTCAGACACGACCCCCGACACCTCCTCGCCTACAACAGAGAAACGATTCGTAACCCATCTGAAATTGCTGAGTCTGACAGCAGGTCTTGGCTGTTCTTCACTCAGTATGTGATGTGGAAATAGAAATAACCATGTTACATAAATATGAGACTATATTCTTCCATCCATCTTTTAACCAATTATCCTCTTCGGGGTCCCAGGGGGGAGGGGGGGCTATATAAATTTTATAAAAATATACATTTTTTAAAAAAAAAGAAACCTTGATGACTAAATCACAAGTATATTGGGTAGAAGAAGAACATGGATACCCCAGCAGGTTGAAGTGACCCAGCACTTTACAAGGGCCCCTTATTACTCAATACTTAATACAAAATGACTTTTAAAACAGGATACAAAATCATGAATGGAATTAAGCAGAAAAATCTACAGTTAAACACAGGTAAGCCATTCATATACTTTTATTTGTTGTTTTCAAGACTGGCGAAGGCGTGAGAAAAGCTGGTGACATGTCGCTGTCCCTGAACCGATGGAGACAAGATTTATATCGATTCTTCCCAAGGGTCTGAGCTCTTAAAGCAATGTGTTTGACCAGGGACAGAAGTCTCCAAAATGCTATTAATGCCAAGGAAGCCCCACATTAGTTTGCCCCCGAGTGCGAGTTTGTTTACAATCTAAATCTATTACGAATTGGTTTGTGTTTGGTTTATCTTGTGACTGTCAGGATATAAACTGAAACATGTCTCGGTATGTTTGTGGAAGTTGTTTGAATATTTTAAGCGTTTTATTTTGGGAAGATCTGATCGCTGGTGCTATTTTCAAGAAGGGGGTGCAGGCTGTAGGTCTACAACCCGGAAGGCCCCTAAATAAATCAGGACTTGCCAGTCCTGGGATGGCAGATGCGGCAGTATGGCAGATATACTGGCAAAGGAAACATTGCAGACTTAGTGCGTTGCTTCTGAGCACCAGAATTAATGCTTAGCCAGAGGAAAGAGAAGAAAACAAAAGGAGAAAAATTTTGACAGAAGCAGAATCTGCCGATTGAAGCCATAAAGAAACACAGATGCGTCCATCTTAAGTGACACCCTCGATTTCCCAAGGTGAAGGTCTACATGTAGACGACAGCATCCATTCTAAACCCACTGGGGTGAAATACAATAAGTTCTGTGCAAAGAGATTAATTTAAAACCAGTTGAAATCACCCTCAGTCACCCGGGGGTCAAGTCACAACTTTGGTGCCGCTGAAATCCCCCCGGAGACCAAGATCTATGGCTCTGCCAAGAGTAACCAGGGTGAATTATCGGCGGACAGGGGGGGCGGCACTGTCTCGGGGGGGCTGGAGAAGCTCTGGCTCCAAGGAGGCTGAGGGCCATATGCTCCAGGTCACCCAAGACATGCCGCTCTGCCCCTACTATTACGTTGATGGATTCTGTTCTGGCCGAGCCCACAAGGCACAGTGGGATTTTTACAGGGGTGGATGACATGTGTCCCGGCAGTAAAATCATAGAAGTTACTTTTTTAGTATATGGGATGTGAAGTGCGAGGTCTCTGTCTCTAAGAAATGTACATTCCTGACAATAAATAGGTGTAAAGGAGCATCTGTGCTCTGGCGTGGAGAGATGAGCGTGCATTTCTCATGTGTGGTTCCCCAATTGTGGAATGAGTTCTACTAGGAGAACCTCAACCTCCGCACCACTACCTACTCGCTGAATGCTCTTAATGTTTTTAATGTGCTGTTTGCCTCGTCTGCACATCACTTTGGACAGAAGTGTCTGGTAAAATGACGCACTGCTGATGTGACGGTTACTTTGGATCGGATCGAAAATGTAGCTTGAATTGTCTGTTAAAGGCGTGGGTCTTTTTTTTTTTTTTTTTGTGAGTCTGGTTTGGTTTGGGGGGCGGCATGGTGGTGCAGTGGTTAGCACTGTCGCCTCACACCTCTGGGACCCGGGTTCGAATCCCCGCCTG
>JAODJX010000035.1:15881144-15904069 GCA_026776945.1 Isichthys henryi | reverse complement strand
TGCATGTGTGAGTGAATGGTGTGTGAATGTGCCCTGCGATGGGCTGGCCCCCCATCCAGGGTTGTTCCCTGCCTCGTACCCATTGCTTCTGGGATAGGCTCCAGACCCCCCGCGACCCAGTAAGGATAAGCGGTTTGGAAAATGGATGGGTTTGGTTTGGTTCAGTTATCTTCACAAAAAGCGAAGAAATGGCTAGTGCTTATCCAGCGGCTGGTGGCAGCCGTGAGCTGGCTGTCCGCAATCCCGGTGATACGGGGCTAAACAGAGAGGACATTGCCGCTATACATAAGCTGTGACACGCTGAGGTCTTCAGACAGAAGCCCAGACTTACATTTGTTACAAAGAAGAACGTCAAATGACTCTGCCCATCGTACAACTTCATCTGTAGATAGCCTGAGAGAAAGAAACCATCCTCAAATTCAAATCGTAAATCCAACCATAACAGTAAACACATTATGGCATGTAAGTATATACAACACATGCTTAAGGGTAAATGTGTGTGGTATAGTATAATCAATACACCGTGATAGCTTGGTATGCATAATATGCACATGTACCAATATTAAACATTTTTGGTTTCCTTAAACGGTAATGCTTTATTTGAGAGGACACAAGTAATGTAGTATTGTGCTATTATTTATGCATTAATTAACCACAAACAAAATGTTAGTTACAAACTGATATCATGTTCATCCTTAATGAATTGCGAATCATTTATCCCAAGCAGTTACTATATCTATTAATATATCAGTCGGTTCTGTTAATCTTAGTGAACTACTGAATAAATGAGTAACGAATATCACACGGATGTCATGTTTGTTTATCATTAAACAATTAAACGCATCTTTCGTCTTAAGAAGTGACTATACTTCTTCATGATTTGCACTTCAGTAGTATCTGAATTACTACTAAATATTTGCGCTCTATCAATTAAAGTCTTACCCGTGAAATCAATGCTATAAATCACTTACAACCTTAAATAATAAATGTGACTTTTGATATATTGTATTTTGTGGCACGTGAAAGGGTAACTCACTTCATGCATTTGGGTGCCTTTTCTTGTACTGGAGGCAGGAACGCCGTGAAGTCGCTGTATGAGTCGGACTTGTGGGACAGGCACCCGAGTCTAGTCTTCATGGCGCACAGTCTGACAGGAGAAACGCGCACACAGCACATATATACTGTACATATATGGAAAGACGATGCCCTCCCAAACGGAAAACCCGTCGTATATCCGGCTTTTTCCACTCATATCACTACATTCCGCAAACCGGCAATATAAGCACAATATATACATAATACACATAATATATCACATAAAGTAACCATCACATTTTCATAAACTATTATATTAAAAATTAAACATACACACATATACACACTATGTCGCAACTGTGAAGGCACAAAATTTCCTATTTACAATGAGAACAGATCTCGCAGTTCCTCTGTTGCTAAATCTATATTTCACAAAAAAAAAGCAAACAGATAGATACAAACAAGCAAATGTCTAGAGACAAATATAAATGGCAGAAATGGAAAATGTAGATCACATAAGTAATTCGACTCGAGTTCGAAACGCAGGAGGGAGAGCGATTCATTTTAATTTGACTTTTTGACTGAATTAGTGCTTCTGAAAAAGTCGCGCTTGATGCTATGAGAAGCCGACGGCGTCAGTCCGCATTAAACGCTGCGCTGTTTCAGTCCGCATGCAGTGCCGCTTCAGTCCGCATGCAGTGCCGCGCGCTGATTACAGCGCAGAGGAAGGTGCGCGAACCCTGCGGTGCCCCTGAGGGCAGAGGGCTCCTACAATTTAAATAGCTAGTTAAGGTATTAACATATTATTTAAGGTGCTAAGGTGCAAGAATGTACTGAAGAACAGGTGTAAATCCATATTACCTCAGCATAAACCACCGTGTTGTACACTAGAACAGATCACTGTATATTTATATGTGCTGCTTGGTTAATTTGCTATCTGTGTCAGTGGAGCCAGGAAATCAGTAAAGCTACCTCATAATCATTTTCCCTATTAATCGAAACAGAGCTGCCCTCGTTTTATACCCTTGTTCGCAGCATGCTTTGTTAATTACTGCTCCCACCTGTCTTAATTATCAGCATGCCAGATGTTACCAGGCCAAGTGACATGAAAAACAAAATGGCTTAAAGCTCACCATGTTTTTCACCGGGTACAGATCGAGGACGTGTATCCCGCTTGGCGGCAAAACACATTTTTTTTTCCCATTGTTTATTTCCATGAGATGTGAACACTTCCTTACTGGTAGAGAGAAATTGCAGGTTGTTTTTGCACGTTTCCCTAATTGGGAACATGGCGCAAACTGTGCTGCAAATCTTCCCACAGAGAATTTGAAATATTCAATGGATCTTTTTTGTTTTTCTGTTTTCTACCGATTACATGCATCACGTTTCACTTAACACTGTAATCCGGGAGAGCAGGCAAAATTGACGCCCACTCACATATCCACCACTGTTTAAAACAACGTGAAACGATATAGCATTTTTAAACTTAGTCTACAATCCTTTTAAGAGAGGAAAATACCAGAGCTAAAAGCGCGTAAATAAAGAGCAGACTAACTTATTAACCAGACTAACTAGACTCTCGTAATTGCTGTCTCTTCTCATTGAAGTGTCAGATGAAAGATGTTTTCGTGGGGTACTTTTTCAATATTCCGTGCCATAAAGGGATTCGGCTGTGTTCTTATAAAATTTATATCCATTTCATGCATTTACTTCTCTACTACAAAAAAAACTTTAAAAATGTCACCCTAGAGACCCCAGGAAATGTCGGACAAAGTCTAAACAGTCACGGGTTGCACAGGCAGAACCCTAACAACCCTATAATCACAATTATCCACTCCGAGCCTTTTAAGATGAGCTAATACTTATTCATTTTGCTTAATTCGTAAAGAACACAAAAGCGTTCACTCATTCGCTCTCATTCATTCATTTTTCATATGTGCTTGTCATGTACAGGATGACAGGCATCTCCAGTTTATCCAAATCAAAGATAAAGTAACTGTCCCCATCCAGGGTGTCCCTGCCTTGTGCCCTGTGCTGCATGGGATGGGCTTACTGTGATCCTGTACTGGATAAGCAGTATGGATGCTTAATACTTTAGCTAGAACGTAATCCTACTGAAATCTCTTTGTTGTGTTAAGCAAACAGTATTTAGCGCTTCCTGAATTTGGAGGATACATCAGATTTTTTGCAGAAAGGCAGTTTTAGTGCCGGCTGATTTGGAACGCTTTCAGTTTCATTTGTTTATCTGAAAGCACTTAGAGAAAATATACCGAGTCTTGAATCATAAAGTACTTTCTTAGCAAAAAAAAATAATTCTAGAGTAAATCAGAATTCATGTACACATATAACAACACTGACTGGATACTGGGCGAGCTCTACCTTTTCTGGGCCCCTAGGCAAAGCTTTACTTGGGGGCCCCCAAGTACCAGCAATTGGGAGGCCCCAGGCACCTGCCTTTCCTGCTTATAGGTGGCCATGTTTGTGCCGGCACGTACACATTTTAACCTGATGTACTGTATACATTTATTAAAATATAATTTTCAATTTTGTGTAATTGTTCTTATTTATAAATTATTTATATGAATATTCATTTTTTCCATCACTCCCCTCGTGCCAGTCGGCCCCCTGGGCAGCTGCCTAGTTTGCTTATGCCTGAATCCAATCCTGATTGAATATTCTGCATCTTAATAAGACTCCAAATATGGACATATATTTGTTTCACAAATGAACTGCTGTTTAGATTAGCACAGGTCCTTTCCAGCACACAAGGGAAAGCACACTGAAGCAAATATCAGAGGTAAACATCTTTGACATTTCCATACATCCAGTATCATATATTCAGTGGCATTCAGGTCACTTACAGTAGAGGATACCAATGAGATGGTTATAGATGCACAGGACAGTGAGGGCTGTGGATGGGATGCAGCAGTTTGGGCACGTGGTGAAAATATAAAATTCAATGAAAAATTTGTGTAGTCAGGGAAGTCAGTCCATGTTCCGGCTAAATATACCCTCCTGGTATTTAGGTCTCTAGATATCTGGCTGTTTGAAGTTAAGGGTCTTTAAAAGTCTGCAGGTAAATTTATTCCCTGTGATGTTCCACTGTGCCAAGCCAGGATACCATTGCGGCTTTGTGTGCGGGCTTGGAGTATTCAAGCTTATAGATGATTATGCTGCGTAGGACAATAAAGCAGTTGTCAGCAAAATTCACCTGTGTTGTAACCGGAGATACGTACCACATTATACGATGATCTTATGAATATGATCTATGGAATTCTGGCAGTGATGTAACATCTGTGTAGTAGGATTGCGATTTCTTAAATGTCGAATGATGATTTATGCATGAAATATAATGTCCATTCCAAATTATGTGTGAAATTATGTGTGGAAAATGTAAATAGTAAGTACATCAAATATAGACTGCCTCGTGCCCATTGCCTCCGGGATAGGCTCCGGACCCCCCGCGACCCAGTAGGAATGGCGGTTTGGAAAATGGATGGATGGATCAAATATAGATAGATAGATAGATAGATAGATAGATAGATAGATAGATAGATAGATAGATATAGAAAATTTAGGTTATACATTCAAAGATTAGCACTTAGCTTGGCTAGACTTCTGTAAATTGCACAATATAATCTTCCCTAATGTTGTAATATACACCTTTTCTGATGAAACCTTCACAGGCAATTAAGGCAGGTCAATGGGGAAAAAATTGAGAATGCAATATGGGATGGGGAGAGTGGTAAATTATACCAGACTTTGGAAGACATAACAACCTTCCAGTGTGTTTATATGAGGTTTGAAGCTCTGGATGTTGCAGAGTAAGAAATAACAGATTTATCCATAATAATTCTCATTATGGTAGCACATAGAAGTTTTATTTTGTACAATATTCTCTCCCGAGTTCAATTACTTCCTACCATATTCATTTAGCTGCTGTGCCAAACTACCATTTTCCTTGCTTTAATTTTAATGAGTTGTAAATGTTCAGCTTTCATCTGCTTGGTTTAGGGTTTCCTGGGATTCTGACTTCCAAGACTCTCTATGGTCTCTACAGTGGCACCCGTAGAAGATTTTGACAGGGGGGAGCATTAGGGGGCGGTGATATTCATGGGGGTGGTGGCACTGCATCCTGTCTATTCTAAGATTCTGCTTAGAGTATAAAATAATACATATTTTTATTCTGATGTGGAGTGGCAGCAGGGAAGGGGTGATCAGACCACCCCCTGGTCTCTGTATGCCTGTGATGGGCCACTGATCCCCCCCACAGATCACGACATACCCAACCTCGTTTGGTTGATGAGTGCGAAGACACACCTCCTCAGACATTTTTGCTTCAGTTACATGTTTCCGTGAAGCACTTTTAGGCAGGGGGGTCTCAGCTCACCTGATTCTGCTGAATCTGCAGCTGCCCAGACAAACTTTGAAGTTACTGTGCAATGGTGGAAGGAGTGCAACTCTCTTAAGTCTTAACTCACTTAATGGAATGTAGGCTAATTTTAATGACCTTGATATCCTTGTCGCCTTGTGTCTGTAGCTTCTGGGCTGGGCTCCAGACCTAATCCATGTCAGGGGGGACACTGAGCTACTTCAGGTTCTGCAGGTTCTCCTGTGTTTGGCTAAATAGTTCAACTCTTCATGTCCTTTGACTGGTTTGTTCCCTTGATTGAAATACTCATCTAGCTGTTTCACATTAACATCACTGACACATGCCTGATTACAGGAGACTGACCTCAGAACACAGCAAGAACTCGGTGCTTAAGTGAAATCCGGACCTTATTAATTATAATGGTTGAAATGGTAATTTGCAAAACCAGTCATATCTCATAGTGTCCCTCCTGACATGGATTAGGTGGTCAACCTACTCCGGACCCCCGCGTCCCTGAATGGGACAATCGGGTGCAGAAAGTAGATGGATGGATGATATCTTTGTCACAGATGGCTAATGCGCTAATGATCTCTGCTGCAGAGCATTGTGGGTAGCCCCATGATTGCGATCTTAATTGCTCAGTCGGGACACTGTCCTTTGCACTGCATACTACACCCCGACATTGCAAACTTCTCTCAGCCTCTCACTACATCTCTAGTTCGCGCGTGGTTGTTAGCGGGATCCTATAGCCCTGTCAAGCCCGTTCGTGATGCTGCGTGATACAGGTGCTGACGAACACACCTGAATGCAGCATTCCCACCCACCTGACCGCTGACGGGCCGCCATAGTCAAACACCCTCGCACTCTGTATTGCTTTGAGCAGCTTCGCTGGCTACAGGAGTCCCAGCGAATGTTCTATCCGCACGACTGACCCAATTCTGTCCCAGGGGCCTCCGCTTTGCTGGAGCGGCCGACGGTGGGTGGCTTTAGATGGAGACCCTCAGGAATTTCGGGGACGGCCTCTATCAGCAAGCCGGTGCTGGTTTGGGGAGGGTGTGAAATCAAATGCAAATGCCAGCCAATACGTATCAACTATGTTTATACGTTTACAATCCACCCAAAGATTGATGCATAAACTTAATGCAGGGATGTAGTTAGAGATGAATGGAGTCTTTACCGGGGGGAGGGGGGCAAAACAGGGACTGGCAGCAGTATTTCTGTTACATTGAATGACAGACAACGTTAGGACAAGCGAGGTAAACACAGAATTTCAGATCCTCTTCATGTTTTTACATTTTAACCTGCCTGACTGCCAGAGGGAATCCGACAAGTTACCCCGATACCCCCGCTTCATAGTACAGGCCACGGGGGAAACCCTAGAATCACACGATCCAGTTCACCTGCCTGGTAGTCAGTTACCTAGTTACTGGTTAGTGCCTTCATCTCAAGTCACACCTTGCACAGGGTTACCTGCTAGTGAATTTGCTGCATATATGTTTATCCAAAGGATTCTTCGGAGTTTCAGAAATTTTCTCTGTTTTCTTTTATGTCAGCTTTGTATTTTTGCTCTTGATTTTACTTTTGCGATCTTTGGGTGGAGTTGAAGCCCAACTTTGAATACCTGCATTTTTTGTTCCTTTGGCTGTGGGATTTCACTATGTATCTGGGTTCACAGTTAACAGAGAAGAAAACAGCCTGTTCTTGGGGCTGTGTGACACACGTGGGTTGTATTCAGTGCCAGTGAGATTCCATTAATGCATCATAACAACTGAAAAAGAATTCATTTAACCTTTGTGATGAAAAAGAACCACTTTGATCAAAAGAGATCTTTTTACTGTGTTGATTGTTTATGAATCTTTTTGAATTTTATTCATTTGGCTAAATAGTTTAGTATTTTTAAAGTTTATAGTGTAGTTATATAATAGTTTTGTTGTATCATTATAGTTAACTTCTTCAACAAGGACAAAAGACCCATAATTCCATGCACAAAGGTTGCTTCAAAGTACCCACCCACACAGGTCACATCCTCTCCTCTGACATTTTACACTCTTATGGAGCCTTTCGGATCAATGGATGTGAGAATGGTTTGATGTTGTGTTCTGGCAGTAAGTGCACATGGTGTGCAGTTTGTTATGATGGAAAAATTGCGAAGCCTGCTTTAGGTGATCAGTCAGTTCAAATAAATGACTGCTTCAGAGAGAGAGCCATTTTGCATGAAAAGTATGAGTCAAGCGCCACAGATTATTGATGTGAATTGCAAATTATGCATTAGGTTAGTTTGTACTTTGATTGATATCCAGTGAACATTGAATAAATAACCTTCAAAACACATTTCCCAGCACACATACTGGTCTTGTACATATTTACACCACAACCATGCACTATATAATCACGTTAATCTCAATCATGACTGAAATATACAATAAACAATATCATACGATATACGGGGGGACCTGAACCTAAGCTGAAACGTAGGTACACGATATTTTTGTATGACCAAGATCTACAGAGTGAATATGGAATTCCTACCTTATATCAGTCTAGGAGGAAGATGAAATGGTCTCAGTCAAAGTCCAGTGCAACACTGATGACCTTTCGGGCTGCAGTGAATGTCTGAGATAGTCCTCCTGCTATCTGATGTCAGATGTAACGCAGTGACGATGGCTTCTATTCCTGAATGTGTTTGTGTTGCACAAGAGCAGGAAAGGGAAACGCGCTCTCGTTTTCACTGTAGTGGAAAAAGATGGAGAGAGAGGAAGAGACCGAGAGAGAATGAGAGAGGGAGAGGAAGAGAGAGAGCGGGAGTTTGCATGAGCGCAGATGTCTCTGGGGGGTAATGGGGGGCTTTCCCAGTGTGGACAGCGAGTACTCTCTCGGGATTATGTATTCCAAGCTCACGTTTACATTTAATATTGAAATGAAATGTACTAGGTATTAGGGGCAGGGGGTGTCAACAGCAGGCTGGAGGGGTGGGAGATACCACCGTATTACAGGAATTATACATTCCAATGGGGTCAGTAGATGACATCAGGCTGAAGCAGTTGTGTGAAATGCTCAAGGCGTTTCTTTAGTCTTAGTCAGTTCACGCGTCCCACACTGTCCCGGTGACCTCATGACCTAGGATTGGGAGCCTGGCCAGCTGCTTCCCTTATATAACAGGCGAAAAGGCAGCACATTTAGACGCTCATCACATGTCCTATGGAAATGGCAGCGTACATTAGTGCCTCCTTTGGTCTGTTGTGAAGTGTCAGATTCACAGGTATGTTCAGGGTCCCGCTGTAAAACATTGTGCGCTTTTAATAAGAAACTGATGAAGAAATACTGTACATACAGGTTTGGACCCAACAACCTTGTATTGGATAAGTGGCTGGGAGATGGATGGATGGATGGATGGATGGATGGATGAGTATAATTTTATTAGAGTAAAAACAATCGAATGAGATATTTACAATTTATGTGGTGAGTTAAAGACATCCATCTATGTTTCATATCTGAATTCCCAGTACAGCGCTGTGTGTAGCGTGTACCAGGAACTATGAGGTCATGAGGAAGGTGAAGGAAGTCCATAGAGATCACCGTGTCAATTTTTAAAAACTATCCCAAATCTATTGAAAATAACAGCTAAAGTATCTGGATTTTTTTCAGCTAAAATAATTCAGTTGATACGCAATAACAATTATGTTTCTTTATTTGGCCCTTAAGTTTCTTATTTTTGTTATCTTCTGAGAGCAAATCGACGTAAAATTCACTGTAGTCAGATCTGAATAACGGATCACTGTCAAACAGCTTTTCCCCATCGCAAATTACACAGCTCTCGAAAAACAAACTACACTCCTACTTCAATAATCACAGCAATCACATTTATTTACATGCACTACAGCATGATGTATAAATAAGGCAAATAGCATATTACGAACATACAGCTGTTGAGGGCTTGATTAGGCATAAATGCGGCTGGGCTGAGCTTCTAATAAATACCCAGGTAAAGGTGTAAGCAGGACTGGAGCAAGAACCTACTTAGACTATTATTCAGTCAGCAGATAGCGTACCACTGAGAGTCTTCAGCGAGTATGGAGACACTCATAAGCTACAGAGGTGCTCCTGGAACAGAGTCTTCTTGAGTCGTTTCTTGAAAGTGAAGAGGGAGTCTGATGACCTCGCCGCCCACAGTCACCATATTGCTGGGACACCTGAAAACCCAGCCTGAAAATTGGATGTCCTAGAAGAGCATATCTTAACATATTTGTGATTAAGTAATTCATTGTGAGTAAGTTAAAATGTCACATGGAAAGATGGAAAGAAACATTAAATCTTCATTTTGTTATCCAGGAAAATGTGTCAGTTTCTCATGGGGACGAATTCATTTGCAAAGCATCCTACATTAGCCTCTCCTAGCGACTGGCTTATTAGGATAAGATTTATAGCACGGGAGGCTTCCTTAGCAACATGTTTTATACCTCACCATTCATCATGAAGCACACGTATGCTGAGAGTAATTTACCACTGGGTGTCTTTTTTCCCCACGTCATCTCTGACTCATATTTTTAATGTTACGCCACCTGGGGTGTTGAATTTTCCTCTTTCTGATAGTATGTCTTCAAGACAAGAACTTACTTTTGCTTATTGCATCTTGTTTGCTAATACTTGCGTAACAAACATCGTGGATTTTCGTCTCTGAAGGGCTAGTTTGCATAGCCATCCTGTCTGACAGTTAATATGACATCACATTAAACAAAATCACGCTTTATTTTCCATTTGTAGAAGTAGAGGTATGTGGCAATGCGTCTCTTTGCTGACCCCATCTTGCTCTCCTTAGCTTGGGGGTCACAGCACAGGGTCAGCTAAAGTACAACACCATTGTAACCAGGGCTCAAGGGCCGTGACCATTCTGCAAAGGCCAGGGTTCGAATTGGTGATTTTCTGAAGACAAAGCCTGCTGAACCGCTCATCACTTTATCTACTGAAAGACATAAAAGACAGATTATGATGTATATCCCATGTGGTTTTCATTGTGAGAACAGTTTGGGTTTATGCTGTAATATTAGATGATATACAATTATTCATGCATGTTTATGTTCATTATTTTGGTGTTAATATACTGCATGCAAATGGAAAAGTATTTTTGGTGCAGTGTTCTTAGTCCATACATGCATTAATTAATTGATTCATTAATTTCTGATAATATTACTATCGTGCTTTTACAAACTTCAGACTACTTTGTTTAAAGCATAAACGACGAATCTGCGTAACGGTGTAAATTATGCTGGAATAACATATTATAATGTAGCTTTACTCCGTCTCCAGCCTGCACTCAGACTGATTGCACAATCCGATATTATCTGGCTAGCAAAGGAATTTTATTTATATTAGGTGCTGGAAAAGGAATCACATTTGCAGGGCTTACAGATAATAGTGCTGAGTGCTGCTCGTGCCGTGTGCCTTAAATATGTCAGAGATAAGAAAGACACACTAGTCATGATATTAAATTTTCCATTTATGAGCTTTCTGCCAATATACAGCATAAGTAAAATGGAGCAGGACAATTGCTCACGAATAAACAAACTAGTGTCACTCTGACACTAATGTGTACAAATACTCCTGTCACAGAGGCAAACAAATGCTTTTTTTCCATAGAAATTGAAAAAATATGATTTTAGGGAGAATTTTTATTACTCACTAAGGGAAAGGAAAGGGGCGGGGCCATCTATAGAAGGGGAGTCAGGTGACCACGGTTATTCATGCTTATTTGCTGATTTCTGCCTTATATTCATCACATATGATGCTTTCTGTTTTTTGCCCTACTGCACATTTTCTGGGTCCCAATAGTCCCGGCTCACATTCACCCTGCTATTCCCTGAACCCCACGCATTAAATCACCCTTTTCCTCTCTCTAAAACAGCATTTTATTCTCTTTGTATTGCCAGTTTTTATGTGACCAGTACACTTGTGACACCTGTAATGGGATGTCCTCTATTCCTATTCAATTTATAATTCCATGTCTCATCCTCTTGTCACACCAATGTTTCTCACACAGATAATATATTATACTCAAAGTCACTGAATTGCCTTAAATTTGGTCTATAATTATTAATAACGAGGGCAGACCTGTACACTTTTTCTGTGCTGGTGCTAATACGTTTTCCCAGACACTCCCTTCCAGTAAGAGGCTGAGGTCCATCCAGACCAAAGCCATGCACCAAAAGCAGGTCTTTGATTTCGCCCGTCACTGCCAGCCCATCTAACCATCTGCTGCTACATTATCTGCATTAGGCACAGTTTTTTTATTTTATTTATGTATATAATGTATTATATTTATGCTCTTGATTGTCCTTGATTGTTTTTCCACGGCACCCCAGGTAGATTCCATGTATGTAAAAGTACTGGGCGTGGTGAGTGGCTCAGTGGGCATCGTTCCTGTGTGTGTGATTAGAAGGTCGCTGGTTTGCGGCCTGGCCTCACCAGAACAGCCACATGTCCATTAGCCCTTGAGCAAGGCCCTCCCCCCCCCCTCCAAGCAATGAGTTAGCAAAGAGAAGCATTGCAATGTAGTTCTGCAAATAAACCTTGTTTGTCTATCTTTGTTTGTTACTTGGTGGTAAATAAACAAATCTGATGTTTTTGTTGGTCAGCTAGACAGCTCGTTGGACTTAAGGAACCACAGTTTAAATGGTCTTCATCTTCATCAAGTATATTTAGCCTAGACGCCCTTAGACCCAACAAGTTATCTTGCTATATGGACACCCAGTATCTTCATGCAGGCCCCCGGTTTTGTGTTTCGTTGGCTTGGTTTCGTTACTTTGTTTAAGCCCCTGTGTGCCACACCCAATAGCGCCAGAACTTCGCAGCGGTAAGGCCTGTTTTGCGTGAGCCAACCAGAGAGTCAGGAAGACCTCTGAAACTGACCATATGCTTTGGAACGAGCACATGAACACTATGGAGATTGTTTACAACTTAAATGCAAAAGACTCTCGCAGTCGGAGATGCCCACATGCTGGTCTAGTGACGCCACAAAGGAGAGGCCCTCTGTTGTCTTGTGACCCTCTGAGATCGGCCTCCTATTGATATGTGCAGCGTGTGACAGACTGTCGTTGAAAACACAAACCGTAGAGTGCCGTGTACTGGTTCACGCCTCTTGGTATATATAATAGGGTGACAGGTGTTCTTTTAAGTGCAACCCCTCCAGGCCTGCATCTGTAATTCGATGTGGAAGGTCTGGGCTTCCAGTACGAGCTGGTTCTGCTGAGTGGACGATCTGAAACCTCAGCACAGGCAACTGCCATGGCCACAGTCCTTTGGTGACTCCATCTGGTCCTGAACTTGCTTGCAGAGTTGAAATAGAAGCAATATTTTAAGAGAAGATGAACTTTATTGATCTCGGGGGAAATTCTTTTTCATACTGCAGCGAGGTACGTAAAGTACAGACAAACAAATAGTTAGTGCAAAGACAGTACACATGGTACAGACAAGTACACAGTAGACAAACATTACATCCTAATAAGGGTTAAGTAAAATATAAGTAAATAAAAAATAAATTGACAGAAGGTATATGTGCCATGAGAAAAGTCCGACAGCGTTGGGCTTTTTCCACAGAAAATAATGGGTGCTTCCTGAGATGTTATGGCTGGGGGGTTGAGGCTGGGGGAAAAATGGAAAGGCTTGGCAGGTCAAAAGAAGGCAATGTTAACTAATTACTGTAATTATTTGAAGTTAATTATGCCGTCTTTAGCTTCTTCCCACAGTCTACAAATATATGGCTGGTGACAGTACTGAACTTGATTTTTGATATCATTTTGTTCAAAGCAAAACTTTAGTCAACAAATGATTAAGTAACTGTTTCTTGCAAGTATGCAGGGACACAGAATGAAAAGGTTGCATAAAAATAACAAGTCATACACAAAATATTTTACACACTTACAGTAAGTTTGCAAACAGGGTTGAAATATTACCGGTAAACAGTTTCATGAACTGGTATTCAGCTGTACTTATGAAAAGCATACAATTTTTGTTATTTTAGAATTGTATATATTTGGTTATATTTTTTGATATATTATCTAAATCAGTGTTTCTGAACTTGGTCCTCGGAGACCCCCAGACGGTTCGGTTTTTGCTCCCTCCTGAGCCCGTGGACCGGGTTGAGAAACATCGATCTAAACTAATATCGCTGTATTCTTTCCGCTTTTTGTTCGTAAGAGGATCATACACTCAGTTCATATACTGACAGTTACTATGAAAGCACGGCTTGAACACGCAGTGTTATTACAAGGCACCAAAACCTTCGGTTTGTAATGGACTATATATGGATGGAACGGAGCACAACAACAATCATGAACTAAATCTGAGCAGTCAAGCTCTTTAGCCCTTTGTTAAGCTTAATAATACCTTTATTAAGCTTAATAATATTTCTGATGTAGGACTGAGGCACGATAATACCTGCTTACTGTCAGAAGTCATTAAAAACTAAATTATTAAGGTCAAAAGCAGACCTAGATCTTACGAACAGAAATACCAGCATCCTATGAATTTTTATATGTGCAGCAATATATGTGTATTGCAGAAATGAACAAGGATTACGGGGACAGCAAAACAAGGCCAATGTTGTTATTTTATCTGTAAATAACTGGTCCCAATTTTCTCTTTTACAGTTAGTTACTTTCTCTTTTTTCTTTATAGTGGACTTACTAAAATGGGAAGACAGTGTCTGGTAAATGAATCGATCAGACAAACTGTCATTTAATTACCGACCAAGAATTGATCCCAGACCGTTACACGCAATTAACTCCCACAGCGATTGGCAGCAGCCAGCAATGTGTCACCACTGGCGAAAGGCTCCGTCTGGTTGGACGATGCCCCGCTCCTCCTGTAGAACATGCCAGAAGCCCTGCAGGAGACAGGAGGCTACAAGGCAGGGAAATGAACGAAAAAAAGGGGGCCCCTCCCCTGAGGTGGGATGTCACTGCAGGCAATGAAGAAGCAATTCAGTCTTTGCGAAGCAGCATGAATTTCGAATGCAGAAAGCGTGTCTGGGACCTGAAGTAATTCCAGGTGCTGTTACCACATTATTGTTCTGTTCTGCCCACAGAAATATGGCGCCTAATGTTGTCTTTTTCAGTTTAACTGTAAATGTCACAATGCGTCCTTGATCTTCACGGTGTCATCACTCTCACCAAAAAAAAAAAAGGAAGTGCAGTGTTTTATATGTCAGGCTGTTATTGTTTCAAAGGCAGCGGGAAATGAAGCCACCAAGCTGCCACTTTAACAAATGACTAGGGGAGACCTGCCGTAGCTGCTCGAGGTCGCTGACGTCAGAGGAGGCAAACACCGGTAGACGTTTCTCGGGTCTCCCTTTGTCTGGTGACACGGGAACAGCAGCCGCAGATGGGTGGCACTGGAGTGCGGACGACAGTGGAGGAACCGCCGGTTGATTAATCGCATGTGACGCAGCCCTTTTTTCCGTAGAGGAAACAGCGCAATGCCATTATGATTGAGTATTAGCATAGGACACTTGGGGCGTTTGCTTACAGGCAGGTGATAAAGGACAAGGCTTCCGCTTTCGATACAAACTCAAAGCCGCACCTGATGATATTACGCAATGGAAAGGCCATGGAGAAAATCCCCCATGGATTTTCTGCTACTTTCGTCTACGTTACATATAGCGACCCTCCAGTATACTTTGTATTTACTAATGAAGGAAATATCTCGGGTGGTTTTTTTCACCTCAAAGTCCTTAGAGGAAGTGGAGATGAGCAGAAGATGGAAGCTATATGCAAATGTTGGTATTTCAGAAGTCTCAAGAGGAGCATTCTTTGCAAAAGAAGACGGCGAGTCCATCCTGCTAAAGCTCAGAAATAGCAGTTCTGTGCCATGCGACGATCTGCGCAGTGCATGAATTCAACTTTCCAGAAACTTGTACTAGAAACTGAAAAACATGTCACCTGCGAGTGAGATTAAATAGCTGCCAAGTCAGGTCAACTTACGGAAAATGAATTGTGCTAGGACTCGTGATTTGAAGAGCGTTCAGATCCTGATTTCTTTAAATTTAAAGTAGGAGCATAAAAAGATCATGTATGAAAAAGCATAACTTTTTCTAAAAAGCACGATTTCATTTTCAGTCTGCGATGAATGGAGATCCCTTTGCTTGCATGTAAAATCATCTGGTGACAAATCATCATTCGGTTCCCATAAACTATTTATCCAATGCAGAGTCATAACAAGCCTAGAGCTCATCGAAGAGCACATAGCTGCAGGAGACCCTAGACAGGATGCCAGTCCATATTAGGACATGTACAACACCCACAGAGGCAGTGTTTACCACCAGTCAAACCATGCATTTGTGTGGGTCCCCCTATTGGCCACAAACAGTCACTACACTAAATATTAACTAAAGATAGAGATGCCGAAGCAGCATGATCTATTACCCAGCAATGATTGTCTGACTCTAGCTGTTTAGTTTCTGAAACACCTGAGGGAGGGTCTCAAAGTGGCTTTTTGAGAAGAGCCCCAGGAACAATAAAGCTGGCCCTGATCACCCATATGCACGATTAAACAAGGTGGGCCACACCGAGACTCCCATTCACCTAAACCAGCTCTTCACGTTCTTAACATGAATGGCTAGAATGGTGCGCGTGTGGTGGACTTGAGGTGGGAGACGTGTGTGTCCAGGTCAAAGTTACTGGGCTGTTCAGTGATTCCATGCTGTGGGTCCACATGTTGTGGTTAAGGGATTCCAAGCTTTGAAACAATTCACTTTAAAACGATGTTTCACCAAATGGTGTTTTACATCACTGAAAACGAAACTTTTGTAAAACCTCAGCCAGGGGAAAGATTTTCACAAAAATTCGGTTTTCAGTGTCTACGTGTAAATAGGGAAAATAGAGTTTTTGGCTTGTGATGCCAGATTGTGAGTCTTTGTCCACTTTGTTTGACATCAGATCACGTGCCATTTGCTGTTTACATTAGCTGTCTTTAGCCTTACAGAACTGGTAATAAGGCTTCTGATTGGCCAACATGACTTTACGGTTAGAGTTATATCGCCCCCTGTTGGTTTGGAATGCTCTTGACAGCACGTTTCAGTGTTTTCTTGTGAACGGAGTTTTTTTTTGACAACGGAGCAGGAAAAATACTGTTTTTTAAAGTACTGGAGATACCTGTGGACAAGACATAAGTCAAGAGAAATGACAGCTTAATTGAACTGTTCTCTGTAATTAAGAAGAGCACATTCATAGACACATATTATTTCATGCATAATGAAAATGACACGTTAATTAGAAATTACCTGTCAGACATGAATTACATACCAATAAATGAATACATTGATTATTCATGTAATATTCAGGATTATTCGGTATTAACTTGGGTTGACTTTGGACTTAAGTATTTTAATGTCATCTTGTCACTCTTAATTAACACTCTTGCTAGGAGGTCATCATTTGAGTCTTTCCACCAGGTGGAGCAGCTCCGATGCTGTTTGGGTGCCGTTAAAACTCCGCTTTTTATAGTAAAAAGTATAAAAGCATAAGAAGATGCATAAATGCATATTTTCAGAAATATACTCATATGCTGAATCTTACTTTAGGTGCCTACACAGTATAAGCTCACTGAAAGCAAACTCAGGTATGAACATTGTTCAGTTAGGATTAACGAGGCAGATTGTTTCCTTTTCTGTTAGCTGTAAGTGGTTGAAAAAGTGTATTTTGTGTCCCTGAAGTGTTGGGTTAATTCTACATCTCATTTATGGCTAAAACATTTTCCATCTTGGCATATTTTGTATATAAATGGTATTTTATCAGTGTATCATGATAGTTTACTTGCAGAAAATTTGTTTGCGTGAAAAAAAAAAAACACTTACTGTATTAACAGGTAAACTTTATTTTCGGTTTTGCGGTACTGGTGAAATATTTAATAATATCCTTTGTGTTTAGTGCTAGGATTAATATTTTATTGCATAATATTCTTAAGTTAGCCAAAGACTACCAGACGAATCAAACGTTATTAGGTTGGTTGTTCAGTGTACTGGGCATTAATCACATTGAATCGTCATGTCATCTCCATTTTAATCGTGACTTCGGGCTCAATGCAGATCATGAAGCCTGTTTTTGGTTTTCCCCGAGGAGGTTGTACAGTACGAGCTTGGTGAGAGGTGTGGTGGCACTCAGTCGCTGCCGTTCTGTATGCGTCTCTAGTCTGCCGTGGTCTGAGGCTGATTCCTGCACTGTTGTTTGGGAGTAATTCCTTTCCGGGGTGCCAGACATACTTATCACTTTGGTGAAATTCTCATCCTTCTCTTTCACTGTAAGGCCACTTTGTGCAAAATACCCAGCGGCTGCTAATTCACTGATTGCATAAACTAATCTGGAACGTATTTATTTTGTAAATGAAATGGAACTAGAGGCTACTGATGGAAAAAAAACTGAAATTATCAAGCAGTTCATCATACTAGAGACTTTGAGACGCAAAGCACCTCAGGCTTTAAAACATTATAGGAAGGAAAGCCTGAACTTACGTCTTAGAAGCTTTTTGGAGATCATTTCCTTTGCGTTTTACAGTATGTACATACTGTAAGTGCCCCCCCCCCCCAAATTCAGTGAAAAAAACAGTATGAGACCCATGTAAGAAATACGACTGAAGTTTACAGAGTTTTATTATAGCACACAATTTGCCACTTAATCAACGACAAACAAAAATAATCCCATGAGAACCTTTGTCAGCCATTTCCTCCATGAAAAATTATCTTCTCTGAAAATAATCTACTGTATGCTTAAGATATTCACTCTCTATGTTTATATACAGTTTGAATAGATGTATTGTCTTTATTAATAATTAACTCATGACTAATACAGTCCTAATACAGTTCTAAAGAACAAAAAAAAACTCTTTAGATTATTTTGTTTTTTGGTGTTTTTACCCATTTTTTTGCATTGCTGTTTGATCTCGCAATTTACAAAGACCTTCGACACACTCTTGTGGCTAACTTCTGAAACTGCATTCAATGCACATTTATTACGAACTGCAAGACAAATGACGGTGATTACAGCCTGGTACTGCTCTCAGGAAGAGTATTCCGAGCAGCGTGCCGCCAAAGTGAAGTGAGTTTTGTTACCAAGAATATCAAAGCGATGTGAGCGAAGCAAGCGGCGTAAATAAGGTATTGAAAGGGATGGACTAAGCTTGATAACATACACACTGTGTTTCCTCCCACAAAACTGAAAAGCTTTCTTAATTGTGTGTTGGTTTGCGCAAAAACACCTGCTAAATAGCCTAAGTAAAATGCCTGGAACTCTGTTCATTTCCTAACCGCTAATCCTGACTAGGAATTGATGGGGTTGGAGCCTGGGGTACATTCTGGATGAGATGCCATCACAGGACACACACACTTACAGGTACTTTAGAGACGTCAGTTATCTTAACAACATGTCTTTGAACTGCTGGATGTGACAGCGAAACTGGGGCACAACATGCAATCTACATGCCGAGAGTGTAGGTGAGATCGAAAGCCCCAAAATTCAAAAGGAGGAGGGCAGAAGCGACAGACATTCCCACTAAGCCACCATTCTGCCTGTTCGAAACACTCACACTTAAAGAGCAAATTGACTTAAACGTTACAGTTCGGTATCTGCATTGCAAGAGACATTTTAAACATCTTTCTTTTCCAATGCTGCATAAAATTGCCAATTTCTCCAAAAGTTTCCTTAAATAATATGTTTGGCATTATCGCTTTAAAATGTGACCAATTTGCAAAATTTGGTACGTCGTTAAACCTTTCCAAGTAATTACATCATGCAATTCAAAAATGAGTAAATCACCTCCGAATGAAACAGTTAAACCTGCAAAGGTGTTATCATATTATTACAGCTTTGCAGTCTGTAGGTAATTACAGGTACGAACTGACAGTCGTGTTTTAGTGCTACAGTATGTAGCATTAAGCTGCCCTCACTGACAGCATGTGGCATACATTGAGATATCTGGTTATCTAAATTTAATTGGAAGTGCGATTACTGAAATATTAACAATGACATTCATTAGCTGGGAATTCTACAGTATATGAGACTTTGGAAAGGCATATAGCTAAACTTTGATGAATAGACCAGCCTGTATCTCAAAATATCCACAAGTGATAATCAGTACAGATGAAGTTTTAACAGGGATTCATAACAAAACATCATGTGGCAATACTTTTTGTTGTTGTGTGTAATGAGTGTTTATTTGAAATGCATTATATTTGCTGCTAATGAGAACATGTTTACCCGAAATTGTTGCTACTGCATCAATGGCCCCATTGTATGCAGTGAAATTGTTGGGGGCTCTTTTGAGAACCACAGGATTCGCACGTAATTTGAGACCTGATAGAAGCCACATTTTCCCACGGACCACCATAACGAGAGGAAGAGAACCGTCACTGATGAATAACACTCTTTGAAATCCTTCATTAGCTTCACGAAGTTGCCGACAACATTCCTCCAATTTGCCTTTTTCACGCTGAGGAAGGTAAATCGAGAGGACCTGACCAGGTCTGACGAAACGTCCATCTTTAGAGCACTTGGATGCAGCTCATTAAGCAACAAGCTTCTCCGAGGTATGGACAACAGGAACGAAGACAGCAGCGCTATGGAGAGGAAAATCTGACTGATGACATTTAGCCAATAGAGGGACACATTCTCGAAGGATGTGAGGAGCTGTGCAGTCAGGGAGCCGACGGCAAATCCGAGAAATATCGATCCTCTGCAGTAGCTGGTCACTCACCGGTACTACTCTGCGTGGACAATGCTGTAAATGTAAGAATAATAGCCCACATCGATGCTGTTCCATTGCTGTAGATGAACAGCGCAACCTACGGTTCTCAGACTCCTGAGTCAAAGAAGTAAGGAGAGCCAGGCGACCACATAACAGAGTGCTTGGAGGATCACGACTGGTTTATATCTTAGGAAGTCTGTCAACAGGAACTAGGAGGATGAGGTTGGAGTTTGTCCAAACTTGCTATATTTGTCTTGAAGCCTTGGAGAAGAAATCAAAGAAAGTTCACACAATATTGGCTAAAGGGGTTTAAATGTTGAAAAAGTTAATACTTCATTCCTTCGTTGGCTGACTGTAGAGTACAGGAATCTCCTTAAGATATATCATCTCCAGCCACAATTCACTATAACCCAGAAATGCTACAACATACTTAAGGGTTCAGCATTTTTATGTTGTTGTCTACATACCTGAGTAATGGTTACATTTTCAAAAGACCCCTATAAGAAAGGGTGTCAGGAAAGACTCCCCTGGTCTCACCATTGAGAAAAACCCATAACCGCAGCGGCAAATATCCATCCACCTCTTTGCTGTGAATTCCAGCACCTCACAGTGAGTTGGATTCCTTTTGAGAAAGGCTGATGGGCTTGCCCCAAGAAGGAAAAACTTTCCTCGACATTGGTTTTTCAGCATTTTTAATCGCTGGAGTGATAGCAGAGCGGAGATAAGTTCAAGGAGAGCTTGAAAGTCGGTATTTTTGGAAAAGTGAAATTCAGCAGCACATAAATGTATCAAATGGAAGCTTAGACATTGTAAATTATATTAAATACAGTATTGGGGAAGACGCTTAAGACACAAAATCAATTCTATATCACTTTTATGTGCCAAAAGCAATGCATGCTTTTTAGATAGTTACCTGCTAGAGGAAGATAGAGTACTGGTTTATGATGCAGGCTTGGACCGAAAGGTGTGGTTCAATCAATAATTAACTGTAGGTTGACAGAAGCCACCACAATAACCACTGGTTGACACTGGTGTGAGTTTTACTTTCTTCAGTCCACCAATAGTTTTGCAAAAACAACCAACACTTCTATAAAATCTTACTTCACTTTGGTAGACCTTGATTCACTAAATCTACTGGAGTGGGACGTGACTGCAGGAGCATTTGGGGTTCAAATGACCCTTCATTACTTGCTAATTCATTTGTTTTATGTAAGAATGACTGTTGAGACGCAGTCAGAAAGAAGGACATGTAGAGAATGCCTGGTTAATGATATGAAATTCAAGTAACAAACATGCAGGCATATCAATGAGTCTATTGGTTGTGGCAGCACTGGGCTGGTCATGTGACCAGCTAGCATACTGTAATAGTCCTCCAGCGGCTTGTAAACATCTGGCAGCAAATCAAACCCAGAAGAGGGAAAATTACAAAAACAGCACCCAGCATCTGACAGAATACCAGACCTACTATAACCTGCATAAGCTATGTGGGCAAGATATTGGGGGCAAACAAAAGATAAATCATTTGTCCATCCTCTGGCTGACCACAAAAGATCTGCACATCTAACAGTTGGAGCTAATGCTGAAAAAGCAAGGCCATCCCTTATAAACATTATTAAAAATAAAGCTAAGGGAACGTTCATTTTGGCACCATCGTCTGTCGTCTGTGATTGTATGAGTGGTTGGAAGATGAGTTAATGAATGGATGGCGGCCCAGTACTCTGGGCTCTCATCTCCGGGTCTGAGATTGTATGTGTGGGGCTTGCATGCTCTCCCTATGTTTATGCAAATTTCAACAGGACACTCTGGCTTCCTCATACAGTCCAAAAACATGCAGTTAGGTGAACTGTTCTTTCTTAGTTGTCAATAGTGTGTGACTGCATGCCCTGTGACGCACTGACATGCCACCCATGTTATCCCAGGCCTTGTGTCCTGCTCTTTTTGGGACCGGCTCCAGGGCCACTGTATGCTGGGTGGATGTTTGTTTAGGCATAAAAGAGCTGATGTACTGGCTAAATGCATTCACCAATAATTTCTTTATAGCAGCTAATCAAACTGAAACTAACAAAGTAATATAACCAAATAACAGTATCTGATAAACAGCATAATTCAGATGCAGTATAGATTAACAACAATAATAATAATAATAATAATAATAATGTTTTATCTATATGTCACCTTTCTCACACTCAAGGACGCTTTACAATACAGTCAATACAATACAATTTAATACAATAAACAGAGATTAAATTTCAGCATTCTGCTTTGTATTATACATGTGTCTGCAAACACGTGATCAGAATCTCTATTGTAAAGCATGCAGTTTCCAGAAAAATAAACACAGCAAGGGTAAATGTGTCTTCGGGGCTCGCCATTTACTTAGATTAATCGGAACAATTAACTCTATGCAATAAATTACCTTGACTAAAGTAATACTGTACATGCCTACCCAGAATAATTTGTTTTGCATTCCTCCCCTGAAAGGTCATTTGTTTGCTGCAAATGACTTACATGTTAAGCAAATACAGGCCAGACATATTAACAATTAATTAAATAATCACAGACTAATTAAATATATGACATATTTTATAAGGTATAGTCACTGCATATCAGTTTCACGTTTTAGTATGGAACACAATAATTGAGAAAACATATATGGAATATAGATAGCCTATATACGTCTTTCTTTAGCCGGTAGGACTGCTTCGAACAGTCACTGTGTTATGCTCAACTCGTCCGCTCCTCCCGTGTGCCACGCCCCCTGGTTTCCCCCGTGTGATTCCCCGATTGTTTC
>JAODJX010000035.1:15831591-15858054 GCA_026776945.1 Isichthys henryi | reverse complement strand
TGCTTCCGGGATAGGCTCCGGACCCCCCGCGACCCAGTAGGATAAGCGGTTTGGAAAATGGATGGATGGATGGATGTCTGAAGCATTATGCAGGACTTATCAGCTTAAATGCACTGCATGAGGAATGAATATGTTCTCACATGGCTTTGAGTAAACAGAAAAGTGACCCTCAGCAAAACCATGAGAGACACCAGGATTATTTTTAGAAGCAAAGTCCTAAGGTCTGGTGTCTGACCTCATAAGTAAAATCTAGGTCTAGCACATCCACTAGTTATATTATTTCTGAAGGAATCCGCTGTTTTACTGTATCAAAGATACTTAGGTCTACGGGTAGAAACAGAGATTTAATTTCTGTTAGAAGAAAATGTACAGTGTAGAATGTACATGAAGAACTTAGAAAGAGATGCTGGAAAGATCTACCACCTGATATTTGTAGGTAGGAATTGTTTGAGGACGAGACAAGCATTTGAGATACACCTTTTTTCCAGCTTTGTCTGTAGCTCAAAGCATTTGTAGGATCCATATTTAGGCCCAAGAGAAACTTCCATGGAATTTAGACATGAAGCTCAACTACAGAACCTACAAATGCACACATTTTTACTACCATTACATATAAATTGATAATCAATCACTTCAGTGTTTCGCAACCCAGCCTTTGAGGACCCCCAGACAATTCACATGGTTGCTCCCTCCCAGCTCCCAGCCAATCGAGAAGAAAGAAGACGCAGTACAGGTGTCATCGAAGCTGGGAGGAAGATAAAATGTGGATTGTGTGGGGGTCCTCCGTGGACTGGGCTAAGAAACACTGTTCTACAATAATAATGCAATAATATTACTCCTAATTTTTGTTTGAAAAAAGGTTGATTTATATGAGCCCATTTAAAGTAACACTGGAGAAATACGGCTTTCCTTACATTTGTCTCCTAAACAACATTACCCAGCCTAAGAGTGGGCGATGTGTTTACAATTTGCTTGGAGTCAGTCGGGTTGGTATTGGGGTTCCGAAGCCCAAAGAAACGGTTCGAAGATCCCCATTCATTCTCAGTCAGTGGCATTTTGATTTCTTACGGCTTTCCAAACAAATCACACTATGATGCAGGCAATTTGTCCATAATTGCACTGAGATATTGTAACAGATGTAGCAGTCTAAAGGATCATTATAAAACTGCCATGACGTTACTGTGGTGAAATAAAAAATTCTGAATAATTCACATGACTAATATAGGTCATTGACTTGGAAGCTGTTTGGAGAATGTGCATTGGGTAAAGGCCTGCATGAAGAATTTGCTATGCCATTTTATGCTTCGAGTTAGTATAATGGTTTATGATATTATTACTAATGAGTGCTCTGATGTAAAGGGAGATTTCCACACAGCAAGAGCATAGTTCATTAGGAGAAAGGATGGGTTTAGTCTCTGAGAATAAGGTTTTCCATCGCCTACATTATTAAGGTTTTTAAACCTAGACTATGATTGCGTTTTTAAATGTTTTGAAAGTGTAAATGAGGTCTTATAAAAGTTATGCTAGAACACATAAAATTGGTATGATAATGAATATTATATTATTATAATCATGTAATATCTGTTATTAATCTACATTAAAGCATAAGGTATGTTAAATGGATGTTACAGTATACTTACATTTTGCTTATGAATGTTCTATGAATGCATTAATAAAAATATATTTTGATCAAACGAACAAACAAAGAATACTGTGCCAACACTCTTATATAAAGTTGGTATAACATATGCATGCATTAACCCTGTAAGTGATAATTTATGGACAGTGGTTGGCTGCCAGAGAAAACAATTATAATGAAAAATATTTGCATATTTTAAACGTTTAAATCAAATATAAGTGGTTTATGTGTATAATTATGTGCAATAAATCTCACGGGAAACACAAATTCCTGATATGGCATTTATATAACATGCTCATGACCCAAACCGCTGCTGTCAGCAGATGCCTTTGGAAGATGCCAAAATCAAAAATCACTGGTTTGCGATCTCCACTGGACATGCTTCAGAATGTCATTTGCAGTTTACTGCGTTGTCAGTGCCCTGAAAATGCGGCACAGATGATAGCTCACTGGATGCTGAATTGTTACAATTCACAAAAGGCCTTCGGGACAAGTCCGTCCTCGTGGATTTCCTATCAGTTGTCACCTTCTCAAATTTGAGTTTGAAGGGATGAGTTAGCTGTAATGAGCAGACTGTACCTGATCCCATTAGAACGGTGTTGAAACAAGCTTGGTGTCAGTCTAAAGCCCATCTGCATGTTCAGATCTAGTGGATTTCCAGCACATAACTGAGTGGCTGCCTTTCTCAGTAGAGAGAAGGAGGAGTGCAAGAGCAACAACGTTACCAAAAATCACCATGCAAACGTAATGGCACAAAGTATTGCTGTAGGGGAATGGTCTCTCTCTGTATCTACACTGCATCATTAGAGTAAGCAGCACGGAATGCCGATCAAACATCCGCAAAGTACTGAATTAGCGTATGAGCTTCTCGCCTGCTTTGTACTTCTCATTCAACTCTTACCTCTGCTGACATGTTGCAAAGCCATTAAAATGAAAGGAAGACCAGTTAGCATCAGGGAAAGAGATTAGCTTATATTACTACTCATATTTCAATTGGTCTTTGAATGCCACCATTTTGTAAATTAAATACAATCTGCCTCTAGAAGGACAAATGTGTAATTGTGAGCTATTTAAGATATTTACTGTTTTAGGTAGCATGATTTATTCACTGAATAGAAGAGTATACATCCTTGATAGAAGATATTGTCTTGTGATTTTTTTCTAGTGGGTTATCAGTTTCTAGTGCATAGTGTAATATATTTAAATGTTCTTAGTCTCTTATTTTGGCTTGTTATACAAGGTAGGAGTGCTTAGGAATTCATAAGTGGACGCCAATAACATCTTGCGGATATATGTGATCCACAAAGAGTTATATGCACGTTTCATGGAAGGCAAGGCACTTAATCTAATTCCAATGATTTATCCTCTCCAGGGGGACAAAGGAAATACTGTACAGAATGAAAACACAAATATGTGTCAGGATTTAGAACCTGGCAAACAATGCATGTATTCTTTCAGAATACCAAGGGCAGTTAGGGGGTATACATATCATTTACAGAGCTTGAAACAAATGGTCCATCGGTTTGTAAACAGTCTCCTCACATCTTGAATCCATTATTTTGATAAGCCCTGCAGATTTTTAACAGAAGAGAAAACAAGTGATTCATCTTTCAGACTTGGCATTTTAACACTGTATTTAGATACCATGTAATCTGTGTTTGTGAATTACATGAGCCTCAGGCTAATGGCTAAGATTAAAATACTACATCAAAGGCATGTCCAGGGCTGACATCACCTTCATTTGACATGTATCAGAAATAAAAGTTTATATAGTTAAGAAGTACATCTGCAAAATACAGAGAGTCACTAGGTTAAGTTGCCTAAAACTGTTTTAAGTTGAATTTGTAAGTCAGGAAAACACAATACATAATAATAATAATAATAAAATATACAATAATAATAAAAGTAACTTAACACAGCACCTTAAACCGACGACCTACTGAAGATGCGTAATGTTTTCATCGTCACAAAGTATATAGTATGTGCATTCATTATGAATCATGGTACTTAACCCAAAATTTTTATATAATGGCCTTTATGACAGTCCGTTCGTAAATATGCGCTGTCCGTAAGTCGGACGTTCTTAACTTGGGGACTGCCTGTAGTGCAAAATAGGTACGTAACACGATGCCACAATCACCCCACTTATTTGAAATCAGTGCCAATGTACTGACTGTTTCGGCATCTTGGTTTCATCTCCTCAGGCACTGACATCAAAGAACAAGAACAGAGAAATTTATTTATTTATTTCAAATAAAACTTTATCAGAGCATTTTCTAGCACAAACCACTTTTCCTTTTGTCCACAATTTCTTCTGAGTTTCACCTGCACTTTCATTTCACCCTGAATTAATTTGTATATAAAGTTTCTTTCCATTTTTGCCTGGCTACCTAGATTGCACCTCCATTCCTAATGATGCAGCCAACAGTTATTAATGTCCAGCTCTACTTTTCAGTTTTCTTTGCTAATTTCCGTTGCAGGGCAGCAAAGTACTGGTTCTTGGGGGAGTGTTTGCAGGTTTTCAGAGGAAGGAAATCTTATTACCTTCCTTGATAACAAGCAATCTGGGTTATTTAACTCTCCATTCATTTATTTCTGTGCCTCCTCCAATGGTAGCACATACAATTAGGATACAGAGGATATTATGTTGTGTAAATGTTGCAACAAAAACTGGATATGCAGTCTGAGGATGGATGCATGGATGGATGGATAGATGGACATGCAAAAGAAACTTCCCGCTTTCCATAAATACAAGCATGTGATATTCTTATTATTTAAGATGACTCAGTAATTCCAGTGTCAGCTCCTGTGTGCCATACTGCTCATTTACCTCGTGTAAAATCCCTGTTTTTAGTTATGTTAATTGCTGTCGTGTATTTAAATGCGTTTCAGTGAATGTTTCCATAGTCCGGTCATTGAAGTCAATCCTTCCTGTTGTTCGGTGCTCCCGAGTGTGTCTTACCTTAAATAAACTCTACGTTTAGTCGACTTTTCCTGTTCCCCCTTCCCTACATCTGTAACCCATAAGTGTGACATAGGATAATACAGTGTATTTTTTCCCCCTCTTAATCAGGTTTCAAATACATACATGTCATCCACAGCAAAACATAACAGTCAAGCAGATATATAATTCATTCAACCATTTCCTATATATACCTATATATCCAATAGATTTAACGTATTACACCTGGAGTATAGCTGATTTAACTAATTATATCCTTGAATAGGAGTTGATTACCTTAATTAAATTGTTGCATCCTATTAAAAGAATTCATCCAATTTAATTAATCTGAAGGTTTAAGTGTTCTGATTTTTAAATCTTGTATTATTTTATTACACCATAACTCTCAGCAGTTATGTGGCTGGAAGCTACATGAATGTATGCATGGATGGGTATCATTTCACCATTCACAGGGATATTTTCGTTAGTTACCCTACATTTGTGCTTTTTAGAGAAGAGCGATTTTAATATCACAAGTCCAGTTTAAAACTTCTGGTTCCTCTGGGAGAGGGCAGAGGTCAGCTTTTGTCAGTGATTAATCTTTCCCAAGAGTCTTTGTTTTGTATGAGGTAATCGGTCCTTGGGAAAACAGATGCTCCTAACAACAAGTTTATTGGATTTTAATTACTCTGGCACCTGATAAAAGTCTTAACCAAGTGCTGTGTGACCCACTTACTCGCTGTGTTTCACTTAAATGCGCCTTAACCAGCAGCTTCTAACACAGTAACGGTCAAGTTAGTGCCAAAACTAAAAAAAGCCACGGAAAAGCCATGCCACGTCCTCCTTTATGCCCACATTGCTCAGGTTGTGTGAGCAATTTCCCTGGGCTGATTTCAGTCAAGGCACAAGTTCCCCAGTTAAGCGAAAGTAAATTAGAAAGTGTTTAGTAGGTCAGTATTGATATTTTTTAATGTGGTGCTGCAAGCATTTTTGGTAAATTATAACACGAACAAAAGCTAATAAACGGTGATTGGAGGTAAGGGTACAATATAATCACCGTGTTCTAATTTCCGTGGTCAATGAGCCTTAATACCCAGAGGGACAGGGGCCTATTTCCTGTGAGAACTGGAGTTCAGCCGAGGACACAAAGGACTAAACTGCAAGTTTTTCTTTACAAATGTCTCTAAAAACACGGTTTCTGAAAACTTTGGGACTTCAGGTTTTGTATTGTGTTATGTGCAAACACAGTGACTAGGTATTGTCTTAGCGGAATTACTGACACATTATCAAGAGTCATTGTGACTACTACACAAGGTTTTTGTGTTGCGTTTATGATCCAGCCATTCAGCCTCCAACTACCTATTTTGGTCTCGGTCACTATGGGGCCTGGAAGCTTGGAAGAATAGGGAACAAGGCAGGGGGACACCCTGAGTGGGATGCCAGGACACCAAAGGGCACACACATGGAACCTTATACCATGAGCAATGTAGGAACACCAGATAGCTTAAGTGCTTGTCATTGGATGGAAACTGGGGTACCTGGAGGGAACCCACAAGGAGAACATGCAAACTGCTCCAACAAAGAGCAGAGATAGGTTTTGAACGCCTCAACTACGAAGGTGTGATGGAACGCCAGCCACCTTCTGAGCCACCCACCTGTGTCAGAAAAAAGCATGATTGGTTAATTTTGCACAACGCAGAGACAGACAGACACCTGGTTTTGCTCACTCCATGTAACATCATTAACAAATTTTATGACAGTTGTTAAGTGTCTAATGAACATGAAGCAGAAATTTGCACAATGCTTGTCACTGTTTCCTATGTTGCCCCTGGCAGCTCAGCACAGGACTGCTTGGCTGTCGCCATAATGAGTGTCTGCCTGCTGTTGAACTTGACATGAATCAACAAGCGGTGACTTCTACTCTCTGCGTGAGGGCTTGGTACGTCCCAAGCACCATCATTTATTTATAACTTTCATCAGTTACTGCGCCATAAATTTGTTAATGTGTGTAGGACCACCTTGGTTCTTGGTTTGAATCGAAAAAAAAAAAAAATCAAATCCGGAATCAAGACTCACATACTGTACCCACATTCATCACTCATATTATCTTACGCGCATTCAGTTAGTATTATTAGCTAAAGCTCTTATATTAAGTAACTTAATGTAAGTAAAACATACATCACGATTCATTAATGACGAATTAACATAAGATCAGTATGTAACTAAGACTTAATTAATACATGCGTACTATAATTGTGGCCCATCACGTAAAGTGTTATCGACTTAACTTCTTATAATTGTATCTGTATGTAGAGTCAAATATTTTTACTTGGCCGTTATGGGTAAAATACCCTGCTTAGTAGCACAGTGACAGTTAATCCCCCTGGGACTTGAGCATACAGCCTCTCACTTCCAGGTCTTCTGCCATAACTACTATTTTAACTGTCCTATATGTGTAAAATATGCCAGCCAATCTCTCTGCCTCTCCTGGTCTTCTGCTTCTGTTGTCTTCCCAGGAAAGGCTGCAAGGGCTTTTGCTTGTATTTGGGACACATATAATGCCTCAGGTAATGATTCATTTTAAAAGCTGGCCTCCAACACCCCCCGGCCCAGATGTGTACCAGGTGAAAATCTTCACACCTTGAAAATGCCCCATAACCACTCAAGAACCACCACAGTGTGGCTGGCTGCATTCATCATTCGGCCTATAATGTCTAGAAGAGTTATGCTTCTGGAAATGCCATACTTCATACAAGTCAAAGGTTGAAGTTTCCATTTGTTTTGCGGACATAAAGTTCCCCCAATTGTATGAGGAAAAATGACAGCATGCTGAGGCTAGTGGTTAAAAATCTTAAAATTGAACTCCGCGATACACTTTGTATAGCTAATTTGCCACTGGTGTCAGAATTTCCCTCAATATTTACTATTTCATTGGAATTTATATAAATTTGCTGCATTTTTGCGCCTATATGCTTCCGTAATATGGGTGCTTGCAATATTGATTTGAGTTTTTGCATTTGTAGTTTTTTCATTGTGGATTTTTATAAAATAGAGTTTCCCATATGGGGAAACTGGTCCCCAAAAGGTAAAAAAAAAAAAAAAAAAAAACAGGTATTCATCACGTTGTGGGGACATTTGGTCCTCACAAGGTAAGGTATACCTAGAACACATGTGTATAATTAATGAAGTCTTACAGAACCTACAGTAAAGGAAACCCGCTGCATTATCCCCCAAGTACGTAAGGTACCTTCATGAGTAAATGAATAAGAATTTTAAGCAGTCCTTGTCATTAAAATAATTACCTCTTATTTTCAGTGGAATAATAACCAGAATTATTTCACAGCTAGTTAAGCTGATTACAGTGTAATATTTCAGCCTAAAAGTACTGTACTGTAGAAACTATGTGACCCCATCGACCACAGCACCAAAGTGATAATCAAACCGTAAGACTTCCATTCCCAGAAGACCCTCCACACCATTTAAACTGTTGATACATTCCTGTTTATTTCATTATGCCTTCTCTAAAAAATCCACTTTCTTCAGAAATGGGAGCTGTGTCAAGTAAGCTAATACCACACCAGTAATTCCAGTTAAAGAGGGAAAAAAACAGCACTGCTGAGCAATAGAGCAGAAGGATGAACAGGCTGAGCTAAGTACCAGTAGGCCCTACTCGTGGTGTACCCCCAGCCCGCAGCCCCCCGATGGAATTCATCCTTCTCCAACTCATAATCTTTTCATATATCTTTTCATTTTTGTGGAAGCGCCAAACAACTGGAAAAAAACAAAGATCTGTCAAATATCATTGTTTTTAATAAGCCGCAGTGTTTACAGAGGTGACATTAATAAGTTCACCTGGCAGACAGATGTTTAAACAATTCAAAAAGGAGTAAATAAGTAAGAAATGCCTGGTTATGCAAATGGGTTTCCATATTTCATCTTGCCATAAGCATTTGACTGCACTGCTCTTTCTTAATATTCCCCTTGACAAATTTCGCAAGTGGTGGCAGAGCGATAAATCTCGTAATCTCGTAAGTCATCCCACCCCTGGAACCATCAGTCTCCGTTGTTTCGCTTTTAGCTACCTTTTAAAAATAAATCATTTTAGCTTTGCTGACTTTTAATAAAAAATACATGTAATGCAAATAAAATGCTGTTTTCAGATTCACAAAGCTGGTGGGCATTTCAGTTGACACAAAATCAGTGTGTATACAGTAGACTTTTTACTGACTCCCACTTACATATAAACATGCATGAATGGAAACAAACCAGTTTCATGTCTTCTTCCTACTATAGAATAATTTATAGTTCTCGTAGATCAGCTTACTCATGCGGTAAAAACGACCGGATCAGTTACTGAGATCCACAGAAAGTACCTCATCGACAAACCCCAGTCAGCACCGATTCCATTAACTGCCAAAGAATTTGAAAACAATGAAAATGGTTCTTCCCACAGTGTCTGCTGTCAGAACAGGTCTACGCAGACTGCCGCGTGCTTTGCAGTCAATACTTGCTGATGAAGGCTCTTGTTTCTGTGCTCGGCAGCGTGCTGTCCAGATCTGAATTTTTAACGTAGACCCACATTTCTGACATCGACGTGGAATTGAAAGAGAGAGAGAGAGAAAGACAGAGAGACATCTTTGTGCGGCCGCAGAGATAACCACATTGCGTCAACCGTGTCATTCAGACAGACTCAAAGCATAGTCTCAAGGCTCAAAGATACTTATCAGATGAGATAAGTAGCTGTGTGGGTCACCCTTCAGCAGAAACAATGTAATGCAAGGGGTTAGGGGTCCAGATTTAAACAAAACAATGTAACAGTATGGTTTAGCTAAAATATTTAGGCAACATGGACTGCAAACCAATGTTATTGATAACATATGTTTATACTATCTTTGTATTCATATATTTGTGGGGACTCTCCATTCATTTCGATGGGGGAAACCCTAACCCTCACCACGACGACCATAACCACTCCCCAGCCCTAACCTTAACTATAAGTAACCAAACAAAATACACGTCTTTCGGCAAATTTTATTTTTTTGATTGCAGTCACAGATTTTTTATAAATTGAGGAAACGGGAAAAATGTCCCTAAAAGATCAAAATAAAAGGCTTCTTATCAAATTATAGGGACATTTATCCTAAGAATGTAATATATACATGCCCCCCATGAACACTGTGGGGGTAGGATTTGAGCCCCCACCCTGCACTACCATACCACCCCAAAGAACAAATGGTTTTAGTAATTTATATAAAAATGTGAGTTGACAATTTGTAATAATTAGACAAATTGTTTTGTTTACACACATCCAAAATTGAAAATGGACACTGCTCCCTTTGTAGAGTTTGCATAGAATTTGTGGAGTTAAATAGCTATTAGCACTGGAACTCACCTCCCAGTAACTTCTGTGTCAAAGCACTACTCCAGATCAGCATTCGAGTCAGCATTACGTTCCAGGCAGCTTTGACACTTGACAATTAATAAATTGCTCCTTTGTAATAGGAACCAATGAAGATAATACCAATAGTTAATGACTCGTTAAGTGACAATTTAATTTGATACAAAACGCTTTGTTGTTATCTTGCTTTCTTCGGTATATTCAAAAAGGAATACAAAGGAATATTCAGACAGATTTGACCTCACACTTTCACTATGATCGGATAACCCAACTTCAAGACAGTGTTCATCGGGGAGCCCCCGGCTGTCCAGTCCACATTTTTGCTCACTCCCAGCTCCCTGCCTGACAGTCCATGTTTTTGCTCCCTCAGTGCTCCCTGCCTGACAGTCCACATTTTTGCTCACTCCCAGCTCCCTGCCTGACAGTCCATGTTTTTGCTCTCTCAGAGCTCCCTGCCAGACCGTCCATGTTTTTGCTCCCTCAGAGCTCCCTGCCAGACCGTCCATGTTTTTGCTCCCTCAGAGCTCCCTGCCTGACAGTCCATGTTTTTGTTTTGTCTGAGCTCCTGGGGACCATCTGGGGGGTCCGCGGGGGACTGGATTGAGAGTCACTGCCCTAAGAGACCCAAGAGATACTGTTCCATATGAAGTGAAAAACAGCTGCAGAAGAGTGGATAGGACAATAACAAGCCATGGTGCCATGGTAACCATGCACTCCACGCATTATGTAAAAAATATTATACCTGTCAACTCATATGGTTTCCTTGTAGAAACTACATATTTCTTCTACCCATCTATCCATCTTCCAACCGCTTATCCTGGTCAGGACTACATATTTCTTGTAGAATATATTTTCATATACTGCAGTATGCTGCTTGTCACGACAGGAAATCATTGCACTCATGTTTCATACTAAATGAAAAGGCAAGCTTCATAAAACAACATGTTAATTTGTGAGTCGCATATACTGATGATATTTATGGATCTTCTGATGTTGTGCTGGTGGTAGGAGGTATCGGGAAAGATGCTGATGTTGAATCGGGTGATACAGAGCAGCCTTTATGGCCTGTTGGGCGTGATCTTTCAATCAGAGGAGTTTCAGCAGCTCTGAATGTACATCAGTCAATATGGGCCCCAATGACTTTGAAGTCTTTTCTGAAGAATTAATTTGTGAAAGACATGATCCTAGTTTATTCAGGACTTCCTCCATCGTCTGTGTAAGATTTTCCACATGAATTCCTTCTCTTGAAATAAAACAGGAGGATTCCTTCCCCCCAGGATATTTTCACCCACCTGCCGACAAACTACATTTCCAAAGAAAATTGTGCTGCATGTACATATAAGACAGCTGACCGTGTGTTTTCTATTAAAAATGTGTCCCGCTGAATTTTGTTTCTTTGACATTTGTGGGATATCTGTCATTACTTTACAGTTCCTCGCTTTTATTTGACTTCTCGTTCCTTGGATTTCGACTTTCTGTCTTTTGTGCACGGGTCCCCAGTGCGAACCAAAGGGAAGGAGTATTCCGGAGGCTGGTGGAACCCCCGCTGCGAAATGTGGGACTTCACAAGCCGCGGACCTTCTTCAGAGGGCCGCTGTCATGAAAAGATGGATCAGCAGTATCTGCCAGAGAAGCCCTATCTTCTGCAGATTGCCATGCTTCTACAAACAAAGCAGAGCATGCAAGCTGAGCTTTTAAGGATCAACCCGAAAAGGATGGAAAATAAATAAATATATATAATCAATAGGCAAGCTTTTGTATGCGTTTTACAATGCATCGTACAATATTGGTTTTCTTTGCAAGACACACTATGCTGTATCATATTGTCCTTTTCAGCAGTATTTTATATGAATAATTTAACTACTACTGCTAGGTCGCTACACTGCTCTATACACTCTGAAAGTTTAGAAAGGTCCCTATTTCTAAAACTGCCATTTCAAACAATAGATTTTCTTTGTTAACGCGTTGATTTGGGCTCCATTTTACTCAGAGTAAATAGTGGTCGCAAACAGAAATAGATACAGAAGGGTCCATTTCAAAATCTTATAAACACTATGTGGGCAGACATAAGAGGTTGGAATTGCACCTTTGGTGTAATGAGGTGTCATGACCAGCTCGTCCAGCCCTCGTGTGCTGCCACGCCCCCCTGGTCGACCTCGTGTGCTTCCCCGATTGCACCCAGCAGTTTCCCATCAGTCTGCTGTGTTCTGTGTATTTAGTCCGCGTTCAAGTCTGTTTCCCCAGATCTGTCACTGATGTTACTTCGTTGCCGTCTGCCCCATGTTTCCCAGTTACCCTTAATAAACCCCGAATCCTGCACCCTCGCCTGCCAGCCTCGCCCTTCCCCGTTTCCTGCTTGTTCATCGACCAGCGATCCTTACATGAGGGTTTATGTGTTTGTCTTCCAGTTACCGTACCCAATGGGCATAATAGACACAGTAAATTTACCCAAATGGAAACAGTACCTATCAAATTACGAATATTAATTCACAACTTTATATAAGACTAGTTTTGCTAGTAAGCAATGATCTGATTTTAGTCTTATATAAGAATACTGATGCTTTATTAGTCCCCATGGGGAAATTAAGGGGTTAAGTGCCTTTCTCAAGCACCTACAGACATGTGACTGTTCTGCTGAGACCAGCCTCAAGCTAACGATCTTCAGCTAGCAGCTACAGCGGCACACCGAGCCACATAAGGATAAAGATGGTGAATATAAGTCTGCTTACAGAATACGGTGGCCAATCAAAACTGTAAATGACTGACTTATAAAAGCTGCTGCTTGCAGCCAAGATCTTCTGAGAAGAAGCTTTGGCAGAGCAGAGGAGGCCGACTTTAACGTAAGACAGAGACAAATGCAATGGCCCCTTCTGACGAAGGCCTTCGGTCTGGTATATTCACATAGGGTAAGGCTCCTTTTCTCCTCTTTGGACTGACCATGATGATCGGAAAAACAAGATCATTCAAATCCGCACACTACACAAAATGATGAGTTTCTTTATCTGAAAAGGTCCCTTACTGTATGTTCAAAGACTGGGTGTCTAAAGCGCGGCTCATGTATAGGGAGTTCACAGAGGTTAAATTACTTTAAAGGTTTAAATGAGTACATGCTATTTATTTTCTATTGACATTTATCAATCAGTTTAGCAATAAAGCTTATTTATTTAGCTATTGGCTTTATCCAAAAACTTATAATTCAGAAATCAGGGTCAAACAGACCCAGGAACTGTTGGGTTAAGAGTCTTGTTCAAGGTCCCAACAGTAAGATAACTGTGGCAGCTACAGGATTTGAACACACTCCCTTCCATTCATCGGGATACAGTCCTAATCCACCAAGCCACACAGCGCAAGTTTTATAACACTACCATCCACTCTGCAGCACTTCTTAATATACAACTCTGCCTCTCATAGGTCATCTGTCAAATGATACTGCTGTGTTTTCCTCATGAGAGAGAACACATTCTCCCAGTCCTCCACCAAGCTGCCTGCTAAGGCTGGCAGTCCCAAAGATAATCTGACATAAAAGGGCACCCAACGCACGCCGCTGTGCAGCAGAGGCCGCCGTGCATCCGTTTGGGTGAAGCGAATCTGAAGACCCGCGTGTAATCTGTGAACCAACTTGCTGGTGAGGCACTTTACCAATACGCTCAAGCAGATGCTGTGGAAGGTGGGCCGTGAAAAATTGTGCCCAGCCTACCGTCCCAATATTTTGTCCATCAGAGGGATTCCCCTGAGTCCTCCACCAAATTAGAACAATTTAAGCTCTCCCACACATGTATTGGCTGTGGGAGCTGTCCAATACTCTTAGGCCTGTGGAGATTAGTGATGTGCAGTGACAGAATTAAACTGACCTGGGTCAATCTGAAAGCACATGGCTGAAGCACAAAAGGCATCAGAAAAATAGTGAAATTGCTGATCTCAGCGCAGGGAAGCCAAAAACTGGATATGAAACACACACTCACCCCCACCAGCTGAGAATAAGCGTATTACTGCTTTATGGGGGTTTACACAAGGCTGGCAGAAAGGGGGACAAGCTAGCTATCAGGTCACACAGACCGGGCGAAGGAAAACAGCTGAATTATACTGGGTCAATCTTTAGAGCACAAAATATTTGCTTTCTCCAAAATAATCTGCAGAATGAAAAAAAAGCAAAATATGGCCATTTTGTAAAGTTACAATAAGGAGTAGAAGCTTAAAATGTTCTTTGAAATACTTTCTGTCCTGCTATGGGAAATTGTGAGAAGTCATCATGACATGAAACTACTTCTACTACTATTGTCGTTAGTATTGTTGATGTTGCCGCCATTGTCATCATGACAATCATTATCATTATTGTTGTAGAAACATCTCGTGGCTTTGTGGCACATCCTGGTTTGGGATTTATGGCCCAAGCACTGTGCAGATTTCCTTCAGTTTCCACTTGGCGAAGTTCTCATGGTGTGTGTGTATCCAGTGAAGGCCTCTTATACTGTCCAGCGTGACCTCGAATGTTTTCCAGGTGCTTCCATGGATAGACTCTAGCCTTATGGAAGATAGATTCATTCATAGATGAAAAACGATGGCATTCAAGTTTACTTCATTTTTCACTTTTAATCTCAATTGCTTCAACAGTAAGGATGCTATTAAATGGGGCATTTTCAAACTTAAATGTATAGTACGTAGGACCCGTTACATTTTCTTGAAATAAAAACGGCAAGTTTCTGGTAAGTTACAGCAGAAATAATAATACATGGTACGTTTAGTCTGAGATGATTTAGACACATACACTCCGTGTAGGAAAATCACAGTGAGTGTGTTTGCAGTTTTTTTATTCTATTTTTGAAACAAAAGAGCTTTGTAACATCAACGTTAAATAATTTTGTGGCGTGCAAACGTCAGATGCGTGGCGTTATAAAAATGATCAACCAGCGCGGAAAGTTTTCAGATGTCAACAGGATTTCCACCGGGGATCCTCTAGAGGTACACGGCTCTCTTCCAGGGAAATGTTTTACAGCCATTAGAACTTTGATGGGCTTCCCTCTGGGATGTTGAGAAAGACACAAATCACTTTGGCACCTCCACCATTGTTCACGCAGACAAAATAAAAATACATGTGCTAGAAGGGTGCCCTGCTTTCCACCAGCTATAAGCCCCAGGGAAAGGATAAAAATCATAAGTCATTTGGCTTTTCTTCAAAATAAACTCTTTGAAAACAATTTTTCAAATGAAGATGCTCATTCTTTTAATTTAACGCACTGTTAGGAAAAATAAACTACATAAGAAAAAAAAACATTAACTTATTTATTTACAATACCAGTATTAATCTAGTGTCCCTAGATACGTTCCTCTATAAATGGATATCTTCTTGTATTTTATTCTGCTTTAAGCAACTCTATATGATGAAATGTCCCAAATTCTCCTTTCTGAAACAAACTAAAAACTTTAAATAGACTAGACACATAAACTAGACACAAATGCTCTAGGAAATTTGCTAAGATCTTTGTACAGTTACTGTCTATTGATAAACCTTGATATTAAACTTGGGTACCACCAAGTACTTGAGTATATATTAGATTGAGTATATCTTAGATACAGATTACAGCATCTCAAGAAATTGCTCCTGGTGTCTTTGCAACATTAATCACCAAGGTGGCATTTTCGGCTATTCTGTCAAGATACTGTATAAAGACAGCCTGAATTTGAAAATGACAGAAAATATGCCTTGATGACACATTGGAGTGCAGTCCAATTGTTATTATTTTTTTTGTTAAATTTAAAAGCTTCATTTGAAGTTGGCTAGGCCTCCGTCACACGGCCATCTCCTGCGTTTTATGTGCAGAAGGCTTTGCAGAGGTTCTTCATAAGGAATCCGTGCTTCTCTTTAACATTGGTTTTATGCAGCGCTTGGCTTTTTATCTCTCCGAGAGACCTTACTGCACTAACAGCTTGAGGAGATCAGAAGCATGACCAATGCCAGACCATTTCATCGATTTATGCTCTTTGCATGGACACCTTGGTGGTTGATTAAAAAAGTAACACTGCAGTGAGCCTCCCGTTCACCACAGAACACCAGCTCCCGTGTTTACCATGTAAATGTCCCTGCGCCCTGTGAAAATCCAGGTTTTCTGTTTTAGTAACACATTTAGGCTCTTGGCTGAACCAATTAGTTTCCTGACTGAACTAATTTAGCTTTCTTTCTCAGTATTGAGGTTGTCAGCAATTTTTACAGAGGGTTGAGAAAATGAGTACATACACACACACACACACACGCACACACAGCGGTCTGGCAGGAGCAGTATAAGGGACCCTCTTTATGAAGACCACCCCCGCCCCCAAAAAAAGGAGTCAGGTGTCAAACGTAATAAATGTATCGATGAGCTGAGGAACTGCAAACTACAAATTTGCCAGGAAACAATTCGCTGGGTTTTGTGGGTAAATGTTATCTGTGCATCTTTGGGTCCATTTACCGATGCTGTATGATGGTTATGAATTATAATCAAGCTTCCTCATCCACTATTTCCATTGAAATCACTTGGGCTCTTGTTGGGTTAACACTCAGAGAACGGTGTCAGGGACACCCTCACACTTTATCAGACGAATGGTAATTTTTACCTCATTTACATATTGAGTGATTCTGAGTGACATACTTCCTGTTAACCATTAAAACATGATTGCCTCTAGATCAATCTCACCCGCTGAAAAATACATGACCTTAATACATATTGTCTCTTATCCACTGGAGAACTGAAATTGCTTTTTTTTTCTCCTTTTCAAATTTAACTTCAGCTGAGGAATTCTGATTAAATGAAACAAGACAAAATAAAAATAGGGTTGAACTTGTTGTGAAACATTTTCACTTTCTTTCAAGATCTTGTGTCGCAGCTCTTATAATGTTAGATCAGTTATTTTACATAAAAGCGGGATGCTGTCTGCTTAATTTGACACGCTGGTTTCTCCTGGAAAAATCAATCTTATTTTCCCCACTTACACTGCCATTCTTCTTAGAGATAGTTTTATATGATCATTGTGAAAAAAACGTTATGCTCTTATTATTTCATCAAAGCCATCGTATGCCTCGTGCCACCTTCAATGAGTAAGTACAGGTATATAGTCTTGGGGACTGGTGAATGCAGACAGAGTTTTGCCGTGTGTCTGCGACATGTTACATTTGACTAGAAGCTTGCAGTGACAGGATACATATCTTCCTGGTGGGGAGTCTGGGGAGGTGTTACTCCTTCCAAACTATCTCAGTAGGCTTCTACACGGCCCCATCCTAGGGATTGTCAGCCGTACGCATGTCACCAGATGCTGCTCTTCCATTTGGCAGTGCTGCAGTTCCCCTGTACAGCGACGTATGACTCACAGTGTGTAACACATCCGCTGGCTGATAAGGGTGTGATCGCTCTGGCGTAACTGCAGACAGACAAAGGACTTTTAAGGGCTTTACCAGAACTAAGTAGGGCTGAAAATGTAAGATAGAGGTATATCGTAGAACATGCGCTTATGAGTCGATCTTAGCATCTGGAAATATGATAGTCTTAGCGAGTGTTCAAAAAAACACAAAAAACAAAATATAAACGGAAGAGCCAAAAGATTGTGACCATGCCTTTGTGAAGGGAATAATGTTTCATAAAAATGGGGGGTGTCAAGGTCTGGGATGCATTAGATGCTCAGGTAGCATTCAGTGCTCGCAGACAAAATGTTGAATGCAGATGAAATGGTCCAAGACAAAGATCTGAGGGCCAAATCATTATGGTCTGACGATTGGGTCAGATCATCGCTGGAATGGTCAGTACCTACCGAGAGCGATCAGAGGAGGGAGAATGACAAACCAGTGACAAGGTGTTAGGTAGCTAAGGCTCGTCAATGCAAAGTGTGAACGAAGGCTATTTCGTCTTGTGCAACGCAAGTCAACAGAAGGGCAGCTGTGTCAGTGTGATTGTGTGTGTGTGTGTATATATATATATATATATATATATATATATAATAAAAGTATATGAGAGCACTGGAGTTGCTAAGTTCCTTGGCCGCCGGTGCAAGTTCTGCCTTCCAAGAATGTGTAGATTCTTTTCTCTTTAGCTATGTGTCCAGATGTGGCCCAAAGGCTGAAAGCCAGAGGTTGAAGAAGCCCATCCATATTTCAGCGAAAGCTTACATATTATTAACTGCCCTCAGTTACAGCTCTGGCTCGTGCACCTTGGATATGGCTCATAAAGCTGAATCCGTGTGACAGTGAGTGAGAACGCTGACTGCAGCTGCACTGGGAAGCGTGTATTTCATATGAAACTTTCACACTTTCTTTCAGGGGTGATTTCTATCCTAGATAGTTTTGTGGCTGAGGGGTGATGGTCTGCGTGTGGATCCGTGTTATTTCTTATTTTTGGTTCGCTAAAAGGGTTAGCTAACTAGCTTTTCACCACAGCAAGCCTTCTGAATCGAGGCAGACGGCTGCTAGACCTTCCAGGTGTCACATGGTTAAATACACGATTGGCTGAAATACGCCACCAGAAAACAGCAGAGTCTATTCTGGCTCATTGTATTTTACAGGAGACGGTTCCTCCTTTGATTTGGTCTAGGTTTGTTACATCTCCATGTCAAATAAACATAAGTGTCAGAGTCCATCGTAATCTCTTGGGCTAAATTCGTAGTGTATTCACTGTAAACAAGCCCACAATTATCCAGGCAAAAAAAAATATGACGAAATAAGGAATCATTACAAATGACGCATCGCTAACATTTCGCTGACAATGGTACTGTCAAGCCATTGAGCACCTTCAAGCGGATCAGAAAATTGGCCTCAAAGTATTTATAGTTTATGAATATGTACTTGTGGATTTGCTATTACGTGTAAATAGTAGGACAGTGTAGCCGTTTTCCACCTTCCCCAGGTCTCCCACAGCACACCATTGTTACGCTCCCTCACTGGCTTCCTGTAGCTGCCTGCATCAGATTCAAAACACTGATGTTCGCCTACAAAGTCTAAAATGGACCAGCACCCTCCTACCTAAAAGAACTTATCACACCCTTCACTGCACCACGCTCTCTGATCCTCCGCTCGACTGGTCCCATCATTGCTCAAGGCACAAGGAAGACATGCTTCTAGACTCTTCTCTGTTTTGGCACCTATGTGGCGGAATGATCTTCCCCTAGATGTCTGAACAGCTGAGTCATTGGGTGCCTTCAAACAAGGACTAAAACCTGCCTCTTTCGGAAGTACTGGGATTAGCACTTCCAGAATTATACTCTTTAAAAAAAAACATTTATACAAAAATTACTTGACAGCAAGCTTTTTAGAGTGATAGTATTCTTAGCTGGGTTCTATTGAACCAGTATCAGAATGTATTCACTTCTAAACATTTATGCAAGTCACTCTGGCTAAGGGCGTCTGCCAAATGCCGTAAATGTAAATGAGAACACATGCATCGAAACAGCATAACGTTCTATCACTTCCATTCCATACTGGGAGAGTGGCGACTGGTAAATTAATTTAATAATATGCGACTACAAATATTACGTTTCAGAATCGGTGTTTGTCAAATGTGTTTACTGAGCATGTTACTGAGCATTGTCAGAAAATATAGTTTAAAACATAGCTTGAGGTGCCTTTTTTATTTGTTTTTTTTTTCCCCAATTCACTTTCTGTCTCCATAGCGATTCTGTAAAGGGAGGGAAAACAGGAAGGTGGGGAAAAGGGGGACACACACTCCAACCGGGGAGTAAATGAGACATCGGCCGACAGAACGGCATCATCCAAGCATAGCATCTCCAAGCATTGCTCGGGAGAGTGACCTTCCTGCCGCACAGCTCCGTCAGCACTACAGCGGAAAGCCTGCGCGAAGCTAAAAGCAGCAGTTCAGTTCCAACAGTGAATCCATACAGATGTTTCGAGAAACAATTACATTATTCAGCAGCCTCAGCTTAATTTAATTCTTGGTCATTTGGCAGATGACATCTGAACTTGTTGATATATTGAATACATTTAAATAAACAGAATGAGAACATTACATATAGTGATAAGCGCTTATGAAAGCCCAGACTGATATTAAAGTCTTGTACTAAGCAGCAAGTTTGTAGGACCAGGATACTTACACTGATGGGAGGGGAAAGATTCAGACAAGACGCTGCATGGAAAAATCAAGATTTTATTTTGTAGGGATTTGACAGGTGCATTGAGGAGGTGCACGTTCCTTTTTCTGGTTTATCTACTACTGTAGACATCTTATTGACCTGTTATAACAAACACATCTTGTTTATCTGGCAGTCAACAGAAGATGCACAATCCTGTCCCAGCAGATTAATTAACTCAGCCATGATCAATACACAGATTATTGTGCTGTTGAAATTCAGGTCCTTCCAGCAATGTTCATATAATGCAATTTCTCATCGTGCCTTCTGAAGTCTTAATTAATAAATCTCAAAAGCAATAATGTTTTTCTTTGTGTATCTCCAAGTAGAGTAACTGCAATCGTTTTAAAGATGAACACTTTCTGCTTAGTAACGTCAGCTGATGTGAGCCAAGGAAAGGCAATTCCGGATTTACATCTGAGCAGATTTACAAATGGGAAAGTATATGCAACCTTTATTACCAGACGCGTGGAGCAAAATCTATAAATCTGCATTTGTTCTGTTGTCATTTAGCCTAACCTTCTGCAATAATCCTTTATTCACACATGCATGCTCACACGCACATTATCCTTTACTAGATAAATGAACTGAACTTTGGCCAAAGCTGGAAGTGTAACTCGGATCAGTGGTTCCATAAATAGCCGGAATACAAGGGCACTCTTTTGTCTTCTGGCTATTTAGTTCTGGTTTCCAGTCTGAGCTCTTTGATAAATGTTCTCCCTACCCTGTGAATTATAATGCCTTTTTTGGGAGGCTTTTCCAAAAACTGGCACCTTTTACAGCTTACTGTCCCAAATGTATATAAATCATTCTTTTCTAATTGAATTTTCTAACTTAGTATAATAACAGGAGTTTATTAGGGATGCATTTCTGAAAATGGTGTATTAAATACATGCCATATTCGCAGTTTTATATGCAGGGCTCAACACATATACATTTTATTATCTATAATATTTTTCCTGCAAAATAATAGGGCTTTCTGACCACCGTCAAACACTAATAACCAAGAAAAATCAACTGCAGTCTGGATATGACATACAATATCAGTGAAGGGTTTGGCTAAACTTGCTGAAATGTAGGGTTATTCGTAACGTTTTACATGATATATTTTCTCTGTTAATACTGGAAATGCAATGCATGATAAAAAACAAAAGATTAGGAGTATTGAAGCACTGCTGGAGAAAATTTGTATCTTTAAATCTTGGATTCCTCAAAATAGCCACCTTCTGCTTAGGTAACATTTTCACGGCCATATGGCAATTGGTGAACAGGTTTCAACAGGGAATCAATTCCCAGAGACGAGGCGCTTTTCAGCTGCACTGCTTTGACTCTTCTGTCCGACTCGTCCTTTACAAGCACTATGGGACTGGGGTCTGGATCCTGAACAAGGCCGGTCATTAGTTTGAGTTGTCCTTCACTCTTCATGTGCTCCAGAGAATTCTTGCACAATTTAGTGGTGCAGATTTGGTTGTTATCTGCTGAAGACAGAAAAACTGGCCCATCACTCATAATCCTGATGGGTTGGAGTGCATTTGAAGGAGGTTATAATAGCTATTAGTAAGGATTAGCTAAATTTCGGTAAACATCTGCAAATCTTTCACCAGCAAAGTAACCTAGGACCGCAATGCTGCCTCCTCCAAGTTTGACAACGAAAACACATATGAAGATCACTTGCATTCACCCTCTGTACACTTTTCAAAGACACTACAATTAAATTTTGACTCACTAATCCATAAAACAGAAAGATAAGTGTTCAGTATAAAGTATACATGATTATGGTCTCTAGTCAAACATCTGGCTGGTGCTGTAGTTTGAAGTATAGTTAAGATTAGATTATACATATTTAAGCCAATTTAATTTATTCCATATAAAAATTAAATGAATTATTTAAATATGTTAATTTATGGTGTGCATGAGTGATCGAGTGTATGGTGTGTGAATGTGCCCTATGATGGGCTGGCCCCCCATCCAGGGTTGTTCCCTGCCTCGTGCCCATTGCTTCCGGGATAGGCTCCGGACCCCCCGCGACCCAGTAAGGATAAGCGGTTTGGAAAATGGATAGATGGATGTTAATTTATATAAACTAAAATGGCTGTAAAATGCCTGTTATGAGTGGTGAGTAATAATTGTCACGCCCTGCTCGTTCCGATCCTCGTGTGTGCCACGCCCCCTGGTTACCCACTTGTGATTCCCCGATTGTTCTTGTGATTAATCCTGTTGTATTTAAGTCCTGGTCTTGCCTGTTTCCCTTGTCTGTCATTGTGGTTAGTGAGGTATGTTTACTTGTCTCCTGCTCCCCGTTTCCATTAAACCCGTAGTTTACCCCAATTTCTGCCTGTTTGCCTGCTCTCTACCCGCTGACCCGCACGATCGCCACTCACTGCTCCACCGATCGTGACAATAATGATGTAATAAAACAATTGATTTGTATGTCATAAAACAATTATTAAATATACTACTTGACCTACTGATGGAATATTAGGCTTTATGGCAGGCAGAGATGAATATAAATTATTTATGTTAATATGATAATAAATGGTGCATCTTGTTATGTACAGTAATGCATTCTAAAGGTACTTAGTCATTCAGCATCTTATCAGCAATAATCATTTCTGAAGGCTAATACATTTATTTCGAACCTATTATAAACTGATTAGGATAAGTGGTTGGAAGACACAATGGATGGATGGATGGATTCAATTGAGGGATTCAAGTGTTTTATTTGTCCCTGAAAGGTATCCAGTCGGGCTGTAACCTGCAGTGAAACGCAAGGCGGTGAACTTCTCTATAATAAGAACAGTGAAAGTAACAAAGACATAAAAAGTAACAGTGTAATAAACATACAACTGAAAAGGAGCAGAAAGGAACAGAAACTGAAACAGACCAGAGATGCATAACAGAGCTCAAATAAAGTACAAATAAAGTGCAAATAAAGTGCAAATAAAGTACAAAGTGCAAATAAAGTGCAAATAAAGTACAAATAAAGTGCAAATAAAGTGCAAATAAAGTACAAATAAAGTACAAAGTGCAAATAAAGTGCAAATAAAGTGCAAATAAAGTACAAAGTGCAAATAAAGTGCAAATAAAGTGCAAATAAAGTACAAATAAAGTGCAAATAAAGTGCAAATAAAGTGCAAATAAAGTACAAAGTGCAAATAAAGTACAAAGTGCAAATAAAGTGCAAATAAAGTACAAATAAAGTGCAAATAAAGTGCAAATAAAGTGCAAATAAAGTACAAATAAAGTGCAAAGTGCAAATAAAGTACAAATAAAGTGCAAATAAAGTGCAAATAAAGTGCACGGTACATGAGTAAGGGGGTGTTAAGTTATAACTGCAGATTAAGTATCAAGCAGTTTGATGGCCTGAGGGCGGAAGCTCCTTCTGAACCTCTTAGTTCACACTGAGACAGCAGAAGTGCCTGTCAGACCTGGGTGGGTAGATGGATGGATGGATGGATGGATGGATGGATGGATGGATGGATGGATGGATAACGAAGTATCTTTATATGTTTGTTTTGGTGCAGAAATTGTGTAGAGTTCATGTGCAAATCATTGGGTTAGGCTGGACTTACAGTAATATGCAGCATTTCATCTTTGTCATTTGCCCTAGATTTCATTTGCAGGGTTTACATATGACTGATGTCTATTAATGTATAATGGCAGTTATATATTTCAGGCGTCACATTGGCTCAGTACTTAGCACTGCGGCCTCTCACCTCCCAAGCTGCATTTCTGTTTCTGCCCCCGGCTCTCAGTCTGTGGACTTTGTATGTTTTCTCTCCATTTACAGGGTTTTTTTTTTAGCCATCAGTTTTCCTACCACATTACAAAAAAGGGCAATTAGGTCAATCAATACTTCTGAATTACCCCATAGTGTGTGACTGTGTGCAGGCCTATGGTCTGTAATGGCCTGGCGTCTCATCTAGTATGTTCCATGCCTGTCCCCCGTGTGTCCCCTGCTTGTCTGTGGCTAAGTGTCCCCTGTCTGTGCAGTGCGTGTCCCCTGTCTGTGCAGTGCGTGTCCCCTGCTTGTGCAGTGAGTCTCCCCTGCTTGTGCAGTGAGTCTCCCCTGCTTGTGCAGTGAGTCTCCCCTGTCTGTGCAGTGAGTCTCCCCTGCCTGCAGCCTGTGCTCCAGATTCCTCACAACCTTGTGCAGGGCATGTGATTATTGTGTTCACAAAAATCGATTGAGGTGCAAGAATAGAATTGCAAACAAATTGGTTTGTACTGGTTTATAACACATACCTGTATACAGGTGCAGGTCAGTGTCCACATATTTTAATGACAATTTTAATGACATGGAATACAGTATTGATATGTGATCAAATATAATCATATGGATAATTGATTACAGAATAATTGGTCTGTTCTGTATGTAATTTTTTCCAGAAAGACAAAAAAAGTTTAGGAATAAAAAGATAGACAAAAATAAACCAAATGTATAGTTATGTACGTATAGCGCCTGCAAATCCATGATTTTATCTAACTGGCATCAGATGAGATTCAGATTTTTGGTCATTTTAGGTATTCATAAATTAAATTGGTGGAGTCTAATATTTCCACATCATGGATCCCTCTTCATTGTGGTTTAAAAGATTAAAAGTAAACCTGAGAAAATTAAGTAATAGACCTTGTAATTTGTCAGCAAATCATATGGGATGAGATCAATGAATGTGTCAGGATAAGTGATTATATTCCTATTGCATCAATGATAAATGGGCAGGAACCAGTAAGGTGCAGGATTAGGCCAAAGAGTTTGTCTTTCGAATGTTTGCAATGGATTCCCGAAACTAAAAGAAAGTTCAAATTTTGAAGTTCATGCTTGTCATATGTATTAAAAATATACAGAAACTAACAAAAACATGTAGAATAGAATAGAATAGAATAGAATAGAATAGGTCCTTGAATAAGGTGCTTAAGGACAATCTGCTTCAAGACTGCTGGATGACCTGGCTCTGACCCCAAGTTTTCCTCACTGCATAAAACTAAGAATTTCAAGTATTTTTCCTTAATGTGACTTGTTATATGATTAAATCCACAGTTTCAAGCATATTAGTCATTATGCAGAATATTTAAAAAGCAACTCCTATTGGTGATACATGAATGTAAAAACAAAATAATTTCATTTGAAAATAATTTAGTCTTTTACCCCAGCTCTTAATGAGAATTTAGATTACACACAATTTCTTCTCTTCCCTGATTAAATTAAGAAGAAAAATAGAAAATAAAACACATAAATGACAAACCAATCAGAGTATTTGGCAAACCTCCATAATATAGGGCCTGATTTGAATTTTGTTATTGTACAATTGCATCTATGATCAGATGGCAAATAAACAATGGTCAATAATTCAATTTTGACATCTCTAAATGCAGCTTTTCAATATTGTAAATCATGACGTGCCGAATGCCTCATAGTCTTGCAGATTACTGTCTGTATATGATAATTTATTATTAATTCTATTTATTCATTTATTTTACTTATCATTTTAGAAAAAAATTGCTAGTAAAATGAAGTGGATTATTGGATTTTATTATTTTTTATTATTTAATGCAAAAATACTGTTTTTATGTTAGCACATTTTAAGGCAAGAGTAAGCTATTTATAAGGAATATTTAGTGGATTTATTTATAAATCTAGGGCATTTTTATGATTAAGACATAGTTTCTCACAGGCTTCAAATTCACGCTCCGCACAGTACTAAGGACGTGTAAGTTGCACATTTATTCAGACTAAACCGGTTAGCGCTTTGTTCCTGCTGTGCAAAGGGACCCAACTTTCCGAGACTTTCAGAGAGAGAGTAAAGCCTCTGATTGCTTCAGACTTTCCTTTTCCTGCATGTTTATTTCTATCCTACCTGCCTTTTTGTACTCAGTTGTCCTCATAAAAAGAAGCCGCTCCGTAGCTTTAGTGTCTGGAGAACGATTGAGATTTATTTCTTTTTTGTTTACATTTATGAGGGATAAGAAAAGAGATAATTCTACTGCCACCGATACTAATACAGGTACTAACGATCCATGCAGGTTGTGTGTGTGTGTTTGTGGTTTGGAGGTACAGCATATGCCAGCAGTAATATGCACATTTTTACTTCCCACAGCAAAGGGCACAATGCTGAGGTGAATCCTGGATGGGCTGCCAACTGCCAGCACTACATCTATTACTACTACTAGTAACACGAATACTACTGCTAAAAAGAAGATACCAAAACACTAATAAACATTATAATAATAATATTATTATTATTATTATTATTATTATTATTATTATTATTATTATTATTATTATTATTATTATTATTATTGGGGCGGCATGGTGGTGCAGTGGTTAGCACTCACACCTCTGGGACCCGGGTTCGAATCCCCGCCTGGGTCACATGTGTG
>JAODJX010000035.1:15801874-15821085 GCA_026776945.1 Isichthys henryi | reverse complement strand
CATGCCGCTAAACTCAGTCCCCCACATAGCACCCCCCCCCCCCCCCTAGTCCTCTCCGCCCAACCATGTTAAACAGAGACCTATAATACACTAAGTCAGCCTTCCTTAGAGAGTTGAGGCCCGTCAGCCTCGAGGTTCAGTTAATCACTCAGCGCGCACAGAAGTCCACCTGCTCGCACCCGCCGTCCCCGGCCGCTAATGGAGAGACAAGCGAGAGCCGCTCCCCAAAAGAGCAGCTCGTTAGCATAGCAGGTATTTAAGGAAACGGTCCATTTCAGACGGGGATATAATTTATCTTTTGCTCAACTATATGGTTTAGAGGGATGGGTCCTCGTTATTAGGTTGTAGATGAGTACTGGGATCTTGGTTCTGTACCTTGGCTGGCTGTTGACAGTATCAATTTAGAGCATAATGCATAATTCCAACATTCAGGTAGTGTACCCCCCCCAAAAAAAAAAAAAAAAAAAAAATGAACAGGCTTTTACAGTCTAGAGGTTTTTTTCCCCCAAGTGTCTCAAGTATATGCAGTAACAATAAAATAAAATACTACCTCCACCTCTTTTATAAATTACCAAATAATTTACGCTTTCTCTTCTTCTGCCAAGCACTCGAAGGGGGGCGATGTATAACTCAAATGGCTCTGAGGTTGATTCTTTGGTTGCATTGCAAAATCAATACTTATGAATTAAGAATTGTCCCTTGAAAGGGAAAGGCAACAAATAAAGGCAAGTGACCAAACTCAGTGCCTCGGATAAAAGGTGCCTTTGTTACTGTAATACAGAAGTTAGCAGTCTGACTTACCCGATATGGCCTGAAATTACGCCATAAGAAACAGGTAAAAGACTTTGAGGTCTCAGGTAAAGCAGGCTTTCATCGCTGTGATACAGAACACAGCATCTATCATTCCCAAGTACCATTTTGCATCAGAAATGCTTAGTAACATCGGTGGAAATGACGGTGTTCAAATGGGAAGTATGACAAAATCACTTCAGTAAGTAAAGATGTCAAGATAGGGGCAAGGAAATATAACTGGATGGATGGATGGACAAAAATATCAGGACACCTGGCCATTATACCAATAGAAACTTATAACATCCCATTCTAAATCCATAGGCATCAATATGGAGTTGGTGCCCCCTTTGCAGCTATAACAGCTGCCAGTCTTCTGGGGAGGCTTTCCTCAACATTTTGGAATGTGTCAGTGGGAATTTCTGCCCATTCGTGCAGAACAGCATTTCTGAGGTAAAGCTCTGATGTTAGACGTGAAGGTCTGGCTCGCGATCTCCGTTCTAGTTCATCCCAAAGGTGTTCGATGGGGCTGAGGTCAGGGCTCTGTGTGGACCAGTCAGGTTTTCCACACAAAACTCACCCAACCATGTCTTTATGGATCTTGCTTTGTGCACCGGGGCACAGTGATGCTGGAACAGAAAAGGACCTTCCTCCCACAAACTGTTCCCACAAAGTGGGAAGCATTGAACTGTTCAAAATGACTTGGTATGCTGAAGCATTAAAAGTTTCCTTCACTGGAACTAAGGGGCCCAGCCCATTAAAAATAACCCCATACCATTATCCCTCCTTCACCAAACTTTGCACTTGGCACAATGCAGTCAGGCAGGTAACATTCTCCTGGCATCTGCCAAACCCAGACTCACCCATCAGACTGCCAGACTGAGAAGCGTGATTCTTCACTCCACAGAATTTTTCCACTGCTCCAGAGCCCAGTGGCTGCATGCTTTACACCACACCACCCAATACTTGGCACTGCACTTGGTGATGTGAGGTTTGCATACAGCTGCTCGGCCATGGAAGCCCATTCTATGAAGCTCCTGGTGCTGTGCTGGGGTTAATGCCAGAGGAAGTTTGGAACTCTGCAGTTACTGAGTCAACAGACTGTTGGTGACTTTTACGCACCGTGCACCTCAGCACTCAGAGACCCCACTCTGTTACTTTACGTGGTCTGACACTTCATGGCTGAGTTTCTGTTGTTCCTAAATGCTTCCACTTTGCAATAATACCACTTACAGTTGACCGTGGAATATCTAATAGGGAAGAAATTTCACGAACTGATTTATTGCAAAGGTGGCATCCTGTGACAGCACCATGCTGGAATTCACTAATCTCTTCGAAATGACCCATTCTTTCACAAATGTGTGCAAACCTGACGGCTTGGCTAGATGCTTGATTTTATACTCCCATGGCAATGGGTTTAAATGAAACACCTGAATTCAATGATTAAGAGGTTTGCCCCAATTGTTTTGTCCATATAGTGTAGACAGACAGACAGACAGATAGAAAGAAATAAAAGCAGAAAGCAATACAGTACATATCATATATGAATACAAAAATACTTAATACAAATGTGCAATATGAATTCCGATTACATACATACATACATATATACATACAATGAGAGGTGAGTCAGTATGGAAATACGAATAGTGTGTTCAGTAAAACATATACACAGTGAAAAACAGATAAAGATATTGTGTAGGTGAAGATTCTCAGGTTCACCTTTATGTATTACGCTGTTTTAGAGGTGGTAGTTTATTGTGTGAGAACACACTAATGAACGGTGACTGTGCACTTATCCTGCACTGTGGATATTCATTAATGTGCCGCTTGCATTCGCAGGCCCCCTTCTCATTATCTGTGGCAGGTATCAGGCTGAAAATAATGAGGGGATGCCCAGTAAGTGCAGAATCTGTGCAGTGGAAAGAAACGAGTGCCATAAATAATAAAGCACACATAAATTACCGAATGTTTCAAAGGACCGCAAGGCCTCAGGTGACGATGTGTGTGTAGAGGGAAGCATAAAATCGCTTTTGTTTGTAACTGATGGCATGGCTTCCAGCGCAGAAGGCTTTATCATTAAGTAACCTGCTGTTCTTTTAACCGGCTGCAGTAGTGGTGACTCTCACACTCATGAAAACACAGTCAGCTCTGGCAGTGCATGCCGTTAAGGGTGTGACCGGTCAAAGTGTCAGCCTCCAGAGTGCCCGAATGTGGCAGGCCAGCGGACCAATTTTCTCCTCTTATTGACTGTTTCCACGATAAAACAAAAATGTGCAAGGACAACACCGGCAATAAAAGGGCAGCCTTCCAGAGAAACAAGCCGGAAACAAAAGCAGACACGCATCCTTTGGAGCACAAGTACAGCTTCCAGGCCGCTAAGTTGGCTAGTTTAAGAAACTCTACACTAACAAGCTACTCCTCACACACTTTGATTCTCGACCTCAGCTTTTGTTATTCTGCCGATTTCAGCTGTAGACTTTCTAAAAAGCTGCAACCAACATTGAGACTCCTTAAGTGTCTTTATGAAATGAACGTAAGAATTTAGTCTCACTGTCTCACACAGACACACACACACACAGAGCAGATATCCTACAGAGACCAACAGGAAGATATCTTTCTATACACATTCTTGCTCACATTTTTCATTTTTATAACTGTTTGCCCAAATAATAAAATTAAGCTTAGACATGTAAATTAGGTTTTATTTAATTACATTTTTTAAGTATGGTCAATGGCGCACAGCTGTTAACCAGGAGACAAGCAAACGGACACTTTAACGACCATTGTGAGGTGAAGGCACAGCGTTTTCATCATGGTTGGCATGGGGGGGGGCGGTTTATTCTCATCTTCTGGCCGGCTGGAACAGCTGGTGCTCATGCTATGCTTGTGCAGAGGCTTCCTGTATCAGTGCATGTAACATTTTGAAGTAATAGGCCCATTCTGTCATTTTTGATATTGCTCATTGCTTCTGCAATTCTGATAAACACACATACCCTTTTAAATCACATTAAACCTACCCTTACGTTTTTGCGCTGTGTGGAATTAGGCCAGAGCTATGGACAAATGATTATTACCCGTGCATTTCTGTGAAAGTCTGCTGAAATGCCTCGTTATTTGTGTGAATTAGTAATGTAGACATGATTTCCCTTGTTTTTCACCTGTCACATTTGTATTATAGCTGCATTCTGTGTGGCGTATGCAAGCACCACATAATTATCAAATATGTAACAGAAAACTGATAAAAAGTAAAAATAAAGTGCCCGGGGACAGTCCACACTGCACATCGTTTAGTGAACAAACTGTGGCTTAACCACGAATTCCCAGATATTCTGCTCTATAGTACAAAACATTTATTTACATTTCTAATTTGTTTTTTTATTGACAGTTAAGCAAACTCTTTGCTAATTAACTTATTACCACCTTCAAACTCTTGCTGTTACTGTCAACAAATGCATGTAATGCTATACTACTAATAAAATCTTACAAAAGAATTAAGGCACTTGAATTTCCCAATTAAGGTACTTCTTTCAAAGTAATTATGCCTTTTATGAGTTTCCTTAAGAGAACAAGAAGGAAGACTAGTAATTTAGGAGGTGAAATATGATTAGAAAGTCTTTACAGAGTAAAATACATCATATACTGTATAAGTTGACGGTTTATTTTATGCTATTATAGCAATAAGTAGATTTTTTTTCCTCCAGTTTTGAATGTTTCATACATGTCTAATCAGTAGGCATGTAACATTTAGCACTGCAACTATTTCAGGCTTGAGCTTTGGGTAATATTATATGTGGGTCTGATCGGCCCATGTTCTGTCCAATTTCTCTGGTTTCCTCAGCAGGGAAGTTCAGCACCACGGACAGCGGTCAGGAAATGCGCTGGGCGGCTCCAAGCCCCGAGCGGACCAGAAGGACAGCTCGCAGCCGCCATCCATTTCCCTTTTGTCAAGATGCAGGGCAACGGAGGACAGCTTCCCTGTCCGGTCAGCATTTGCCTGTATAGGTGACGACTCCCCGGATCTCCTCTCGCGTTTATCCCTGCGTGTGGCACTAGCCAATAAACGTCACACCCCCGCATTGCCTGTCCCCGTGCTTTGCTCTGTCATGCAGCACAGGAGGTGTCCCTTGTCACAAGGTTACCTGCAGCTGGTGTGATTACTGTCTTTGTTTCTAAAATATTGCTATTTTCTTCCCATAAACAAATGCTATTTTTCCACCGTTTCTTCCCAGTTTCTTACACTTACAAGAATTTCGGGTTTCTTAAGCTAATTCTGATGCCCCATAAAGTAGACATTTGCACTCCATCTATATTTTTACAATTAATATGCTTACCTGCATACAGTGATCAGTATTTCACATTCCTGTCCAAAATTCTGTGAAAATAAGGGGAGCGATGCTCCTTGTGCTCCGAAATGAAATGTCTGCCCCTCAGCATTTAGCATTTCCGGGTCCTGTCCCCCTCAGCTAGATTCTGAACTCCTTTGTGACGGGGAATCATTTTTGTCTCGCTGCGCTTAGCTTTCTCTAAGGCGGAAATATCCTGTTTTTTGATGTTCAGTGGCCTGAGTTGCACGCAGTATTTCAGATTAGGTTTTGCATGAGACAGCTGTTGCCTTCACTTCCATTAGCCAAGGGCCTTCTCAGTCTGGATTTTTCTGTAGACCTGTATCCAGTTGCTCAGACACGTCAGGAGTCCTATATGTTAGAAGGACTGCAGGCACGGAATGTTGGGGTGGCTCATTAATTAAACTGGTACTGCTAGTGGCTTTAGCAGAATAGTGATGATTTTAATTGACCATAAATGCAGCATTTTAATAATTGAAGGATCACAGTCATGTTTGGGAACAGGCAAAGAGCAAAAACTGGTGAAAGTATATAAATATTCTGCATGTATAGAAATATACCAAAATACGCTTTGGATGGGTAGGACTAGTATTTGTTGTTTGTTCACATTTGTTAATTACAGTTCTGCAGTAGAATAATCAAAGCCCTGTTTGTTCATACTCATTTTACCATATTTACTTCCCCAAAATAGCACCTGCATTATCTCTAGGATGGAGTCCTAATCCACTTTAAAGGAATGATTTATATTCCGTCAACATTGTTTTGAAGTAACAATTTCTATAATGCGGACGGCACCCTATCTTGAAGAAATACGTCCGTCGTGTAGGACGATGCCCGTCAAAGACCTCTCCAGGCTGCAGCTTTGTGAGAACTATAGGTTCAGAGTGACGATGGCAACTGGCGGGAATGTGTGGAGGCACGAAGCAGGGCGTGGCCACGCGGGGATGCGGCAGGTGCGGAAGACGACCCCGCTAATTGCCTCAGCCGCACCGGCAGCCCAGTGGCGCGCGCACAGTGGCGCGTGCAGTGAGGCTCAGGAGGTGGCAGTCAGAATGAAATACTGAAAGGGAAATTGAGGTTGGCAACCTCGCTGTATATATGCATGATTCTCCAAATGAGTCTTGCACTTCCAAAAGGATGTCGACACTATAAGCTATAGAACTGAACAGTGAGATAAATGTAAACAGGTCTAAGTTTACGTGGCTTGCAATGTAATGCAGAAGGACATCTGTCGCCTCCGGAATAGGCACAAGATAGTTATATATCATGCAAATAATATGTTTTTTATATTCCAGAAGACAACAATCAAGACAAAATATGGCTTTGGCTTAATTTGATGCCAGAGATGTTCTGCCTTGTCCAAATGCCATAATTCATCTCAATATATGTCTATCAGTTCCTCAGTTTATAGAAGCACAGACACTGATGTACATATTAGCATTAAAAAAATTACTCAAATTAATTGGGCCAAACCAACAATTTCGGTAAGGAGGACCATAATAAACCAAGCTGAAGATACTTGCTTCCACAGCTCTATCAGACGTAGAATTAAGTCTTGATTGTATATATTCCCTGATTTCTGGGCCGTTTTGTGATTTACTAAGTAATCCTGTTCATGAAGTACGACACACTCGAAACCGTAAAGCAATTTATATAACTTTGCCGTATTCATCTGTTAGCAGATTAACTTGCTAGGTAGACTGAATGGGTTACAGTGGCTGAAATATGAGCTCTCATTAACCTTCATAGAGGAGAAATTGTTGGCAATTGCCTAAGCAAGCAGACGGGAAAGAGAAATTTTACCGTTTCACAGACAATGGCGTTTCATGTGCCTCTGAGAGAGAAGGAAGGAGAAACATATCGAACGCAGGTCAGCCGTGGGCGGCGGCTGTACCCCAGGGCACTGATTTCAGGCATGAGGTAAAACAGGCAAGCAATCGTGGATGAGGTGAAATGTCAAGCTGGTGTAGAAGCGGGCAGTTTGGGAGCATGGGGCATTTGCCGAGTTACAGCGCAGGAACCTTGGCGGTAAGATCACAGGCAATAAATTTAGTGAGCAGTGGAGAAATGTGCTCAGATGATTCAGGAGTGCATATGTGGTATCAGCTGTGATTGAACGGGTCCAGAGGTCAAGGGTTCCATCCAGTCATCCTTCTTCCATAGTACTTAGCAAGTACAAGGTTCTGCTGAGCCTGGAGTGTCTTCCAGGAAGCACAGGGCGTGGGGGAGGGTGGGGTACCAGTTTGAGAGTTCTAGTGACTCTGTGATGATGCGTCTTGCATTTTAATACTTTTATATAACAATGTTCTGGGTGTGTATGAGTGGTGGGAGGTCAGGATATCGTTATATCCATCCAACTATCCATCTTGTAACTGTTCAGACTGATGAGAGTCATGGTTGGGGGGGGTGGCGGGGGTGGTATTTCAGGCAGTGATTGCCAGTATATCGCAGGATACACATCCAGACACTGATAGCCAATCATACCCTAGTGGCCATTTAGAGACTATATAGACTAGATAAGACTATACAGAAGGTATAGTTATGCTGTTTTTAGCTACGGATATAATCAATGGCTTTGACACACCTCCTGCATCCAGCTTTCTACAGCATGAAATCTTATACATACAACCCAATTTCCATGGTTTGTAGAGTAGTGAAGAAGTTACAAGAAAGATTCGTCTAGAAAAGGGAAGCTCTGGGAAAGCCTTATCCCAGAATAAACGGCACACTTTCAGCAGTGGTAACCTAATATCAGCATTAATGTGTACTGGTGGGACACTTAGAATTTCAGTGTGGCTGTTTTACAATGTAATTACAATGTATAAAATATTGCATTTATGTGGTGGTAACAGTTTATATACAGTATGTGTCCTGTTGGTGGTAGGGAGCAGAACAGGCTGCTGGAATTTGATAATGCATCAGAAAGTAGTTCAGTGACTTGAGGTTGGTAACTGTTGCCTTCAAATGCAAGGTCAATGCGAATCAATATTTAATGATACGGGTTGATGGCACTCTCCCGGCGTTTCAGCCCTCCCCTCCACTCAGGAGGGGTATACCTTTCAGGGCAGACAATGCCATCACCCCCACCCACGTTGCCCGAGACTGTCCACCTCCATCAACCAAGCGTGAACTGATCGACTCCCTCCCGGTACATGGTGTCTCCTCTCTCCTGCAGAATCCCAGTGTGGACCTGAGGTCGGTGCCGTGGGCAGGATGATTCACAGTGGCCGCACGCCATCACTTAAGTAACTCGACTGATTCCCTTTAACGGCGAACGCACTTATTCATAATAACGTTGCCTTACAATAATTAGCTTATGTTAATGACACACACATCGCGCTGGAAACACCAGACAGTTCTAAGGCTTAATAGTGAGAAAAATACGCATTTATTCACCAAATTAAACATCATCACATTTATATCAAGGTCTATTAGCTAAGTGCCCCAGTTTCTGTACAGTTCCTTAATGAGGAATGATTCAACTTAATACCTTGTATTACTGTATGTAATAATGCTGCATTATGTAATAACGATAATATGTAACAAATTTATGACATAATGCAATGCATTGTTACATGAGGTAAGTGGTATGAGGCTGGTTTATAAATGTTGATTTGTTTTATATTATATATATATATATACACACACACACACAAACCCAATTTTACCACTTTAATTTCTAACGCCTACTTTGAACAGACCACACTCCACTGTACTCATCTTCACAGTCCTGCCCACCACGTGTTGTGATCCACAGCTGCAGGAGAGACAGTTAAGCAGCCAATGGACCTCAGGTAGCTCCTGGCTTGTCCTTAGGAGTCGCTGATGCAGGCAATAAAACAAGATACACAACCTGACATTAATCTTCTACCCCCCTAGTGGAACAATGCCAATTATGCACAAGAGAGTTGGCTGTCATGGACTGACCTAGACTCCGAGATCTGGGTTATGCACGTAGCGCCCACTCCATGACCTTATTCTGCTGAAGCTTAACTGTTCAAACCCAAAATGACATGCTGCTTACAGCTCAGCGGTGAGCGGCCAGCTGGCTTTACATTTTTACAAAAGATTCCTAAATGGTATAACCGGCCAACACCTACTTAAAACTGTATATAGTGCTTTTTTTTTATTAAGCAAATACCCATACGCAAGCCCTAAACAGCTTGGAACTGCTACAGGCAATACGTCAAAAATAATGAAAGGCTTAATATGTCAGTGTGAAAAGTTTAATAGGGAACAAAAGTAAAATTTCTAGCTGACCTAACTTCCATTAATAGTAATAATAGAGTTTTTTCTCGAGTATTGCTCATATTTTATCTGAGGACCTGGGATTTATATATTCAAGAAATATGTGCGGATCCTTTTGTAAAAAGCGAAGACACATCACATTAAAGTCCTGGACAGTTTAACTGGGCACGAAATATTCGGGCTATTCTCATTCCCGATGATTGTTTAGGCTCATTTAAATGTGAAGCCTCAGAATACTGAGTTGCTCCTTCCGCCTTTTTTGTGCTGTGTACCGATTACTCTTTGAAACATTAAATTGATGCACTTGACCATCACACAGTTAAAACGTAATTGTCATGCTTCTCAATAAGGATCAATTAAGCAACATGTTGTGTCTGATGACTATGCCAATTCTACATCTGGATTAATCTAATTGAAACGTCAGGGGCTTGATTTGGGACTTGGAACCTTCCCCTGAAAGACGTATTTATATATAACCCACCAAATCATCACTTTATGGGTCCTGTTCACAATTACATACCCTTGATGTTAACACAGCTTTCAGAGAGAATTACTTTATGCTCTCGCATGTCTAGGTCCTATTAATTTAATTTTATTGCCACTAAATTAGTTTCACTTCCCATCTTTGGCAGTAAAATGGAGCCAAACAGTTTATTTCTCTAAATATGTACGCTGTAGATATCTATTTTATGGATATCAGGCACAATTCCTTTTCTCACCTCAAAAGGTACTGACTGTTTGAGTGAAAAAATATATACACATAATATATATACAGAAAGAAATTAAAACAGAAACTATAGCTATTATTTATGGTATAAATTAAAGTAATATTTCATGCATTTCATACATTTTCTAGCCTAAAACTCATAGTAATCCATCTCTTATGGTCCATCTTTAGTGGTGGTACATTATTACATACAAAAAATTAACTGCAAAAAACCCTTTTCCTTGGAAAAACTACACTGTTTGTTGTGTATCTTTACTGGGCTTATTTTATCTTTTAAAAGTTAGTTGAAAGTTTAAAACCACGACAGAAGCCCGAAAAATACTAACTTTAATGCACCAAAAAAAATGGTAGAACAGATGGGAAGGATTCAAATACTTCAAACCAATGAATATTTCTTGAAGCTACGGGTTCAAACAATTCATTGTTCTGAAACACTTTGCTCCACCCACCGTCGGCTGTGCGGCAAGGCAGGAGAAGTGAGCGGCGAGTTCGTAGGCTTGGTTTGCATTTGAAGGTGTCAGCTGGTGCTCGGGCCTCTCTTAAAGCCTGATGATAACAGAAGCAAAGCTGGTCTTGAACACTGCTGCTTCTATCCATCGCTCTGAAACACCTCGGCTGAAATGACGCCGATTTGACAACTGACTGAGATCATATACCACAAGACAATGGAAGACCAAAGAATATACCCTTTACCAGAGCATAGTTAGCATACAACAAAAAGGTACCTGATATTCTGTTTTTGCTCTGAACGTATAGAAATGAAGCAATATGACTATAGTACAAGCATCACATTCATTCACATGTACATAGTGTTACAGAACAGTGGTAAATTGAATGTGTTCTGGGAAAACAATTTACTGTACAATGACTAGTAATAATTATGGTGTTTAATTACGTAAAGAAGTAAATTGAGTTCTGTCAGTGGATGTCCATTTAGAGTCATGGCAACAGTGCACTGTACTTCCCCTGCTGAAATATACCAGCACAGTCCATCATATCTGGTTGCCAGTATGACCAGCATATGATTTGTGATGATATGTTTCGGTGTTCGTGGACCAGCATCATTAATGAAGCACTGCTACACCAGCAGCAAACCAGCTCTAATCAGCACCAGCATGGTCCGGTAATGAAATCATGCTGGTTTTTGCTGGATATTCAGCAGGCTCTATATATCTATACATCTGCACCAATACAGAAATAGCATGCAAATTCCACGCACAGCTGGGGTCAGATTCCCCAAAGGGTTGGCATTAAGGACAGGTCCTTCATTCTCAAACAACTGCATGTTGTTTTTGAAGTATACAGATCTTCCCACGGTGCAAGTCAAACTATAAATAAACTGCCACGATTATTTCATAAAGCCGTAATCCATTAAAAAGAGAGGCAGCCTAAAAAGGTGATTTAAAATAATATCCTGACAAGCTCAAGAAGCTTTCAACAAGCACCTGACGTTTTCAGGGAGGTGAGGCTTGAGACAATAATGCATGGAGTAGCATAGATTAGCCTCCTACTACTGTATGAATTGTTAGAACAAAACAAGTAGTGCTTTAATAAGCAAAAATGTAAGAAAGGAAGGTTATTCCAGTCTGAAAAACTAAATTTAAAATGACACCAAAATGAGCACTGTAGTATGCGCTGCATGTTGAAAATTTTATTTAATAAGTCATTTGATCCACGATGAGTCATTCACACCGAAAAAGGAGCCACATACAGAAAGTGACTCACTTTTATAGGGAGATGGATAAATATATCTGCTAGGCATAATGGCCCGATCATTATCTGAAGCCATGGTCATAGCCAAGAGACCCAGCTTGTCCTTAGATTTAAAGCCAGCCATGAAATATACACATAGCACTCCTGACCTAAAATGCCTGTATGCATTACATCACCTTCTTATATACATTCTGTACTATTCGCCTTACCAGGCTGATATAGAATGTTGGGATGGAGATCAGAAAATCAACGACACCGGCTAGATAATAGATCCCTGCCAGAATATCCTTGGGTCTGACAGAGTGGGTAGATGGTTACGATGTACGTTGTGTCAGCAGTAGCAGGCAGCAGTATTATGTATGACAGACAGCTTACTGTTTCTAAAGGAAAACTGCAGTTTTTCAGTAGCGCAACAAAAATATTCATATATAGGGCTCCAAGCAGATGTATCAGTGATCTTCATTCAATTAAACTCATGGCTTTACATTAATATTATCTCTATTGTTTTCCGCTGACAAATTACTCGTGCATTTGTAGTGCTTGTGGGAGGTACTGTAGTGTTCGCACCTGCCTGAATGACTCGTGATAATCGATGTTTTTTGCATGTTTTCCCCCCTCTACTTTCTGGCTTAGCTTCACGTTTTCTGCAGGTAGAGGGGCAGCCACCTGCCTCATATGGGCCCAATGTTCGTAATTAATCCTTTCGGTGAAGGAAGTCCTATCTAATCAGTCTGAGTAGCTGCTTAGAAAACTGAGAGAGAAAAAATTTGTCATTTTAAGTATAACATGAATCTTAACTACTCTCTATCTACCTGGGGAGTATAAAGTCCTGGGGTTTTCCTGTAAGATCCCTCTATTTCAGAGCTGACAGTGAAAAATAAAATGGCACATATTGCAGCTGACTAGGGGATAGTGAAAGAAGCATCCGAGATAATGGGCTTTGATACTGTGTCCGTCTTTCTTTCTCCAGCATCCATCCATCAGTGTAAATGTAAAAGACCGAGTGGGTTAGGGGCAGGTTATTCTCCTTCTGTCACTGCAAACTAGATTTTCCAGACCTGGTTGACCTACGGATAAAGCAATTTTCTGTTCATACGCCACATGTCCTGCGTCGTCCGATGGGCAGTATGACCCAACTATAAATATCTATACATACGACCAAAGATTAATCATCAAAATAATGAAACACACACAATAGCAAGCTGAGATTATTAATTGCTATGCTGCCATTTCATAAAAGATATTTGATTTTCGAAAAATTGTATTATGTTAATCATAAACGTTAAAAAATACAGTATTAACGAACATGTTTATTACATTTGTCATCATGCAAGGCTACATACAAAATGGAAAATTGTACGATATGTTCAGAACTGAGCAATTGCATCCTGTAACGTGGAAATTACGCTTTTGATTTATATTGGAGGTCTATGTAGAATGAAGGCTGTGTGTTCTTACATTTCATCATTTGTCTTAAAAATAATGGGTGTTGTTTCATACATTGACACGTATGTGGTAGGGGGGTGGGAGGTGTCCGTTTTGGGCAGGTGAGTCACGCTTACCTGCTCCTTCTTCTAGGTGCCTGCTTCTGGGAGTACGCCGCAATAACCCCAGACTGCAGTGCCTCCCTAGACAAATGGCAACTTGCAAACTGCTTTCCAGAACAGTATCATTGCTTTTGTTTCCCTTCCCCGGTGAAATGGCAATATTATATTTATTTATTCTGTCTTTTGTCACACCTCACCCTGCATCCCCTCTTCATCTTAGACCCCAAAAAGGGAATTCCCAAAAATAAACAAACACTCTGTATCACGCGCCCTGTGTTCCGCTAGCAGGCCTCGCTCGCGCGATACGCAAATATCACATTCCGCTTGGTTGGTGTTCTCGGAAAAAAAGCAAGCCATGCTTCAGGGCCAACACCCAAAAGGTTGTTGTTATGTGCAGAAAGTATATATTCAATATTATTATGTACAGAGATAGTCTATTCACGTATATTCTGTGTCTGCTCTCCTACTGTGTCATCTGGTCCACATCCATCCCCTGTCTTTACACTCGTGTACTCAAACTGCACCTCAACCCTGTAAATGTGTACATACAGCCCCTCTATGTGTCTTACGTTGCACGGTGGTCCTGGGGGAACAATGTCTCATACCACTGAATGCTTGTGTTTGGCATGCATGACAATAAAGTCCCACTTGACTTGACGGTTGTTGAAGCTCTTTTTCTCAGAAATAGAAGAAAAAAAAAATGTTACAATCCCAAATGTTACAGAACACATTTATTTACTGTAATGCAATTGAATAGGCAGATTAAAACACATTTTCCCATGTCTTATATATAATTTTATGTGGTGCTTGATATCTAGACACACTCATACAATTTTAAGGCTTTCTGCGTAATAAAACAACTGATTTAGCTTGAGACTGAAATATATATATGACTATATTTTAATAACACGTAAATGGGCATGCATTGTAGGAATATTTGGCCGGTAAAAATATAAGTTTATTTATATACACATATTTTGTCACACTTTATCAAAAGTTCTAGAAATGTCACGCAGAGTACAACTGCCATCTTTACTGCCATCTGTTTATTTACAGCATGTTTTTTCTTAAAATTACTTTTTTACAAATATTGGTAGAAATATTAAGAGCAAGCAGAGTTAATGACATTCGTAAATGTGTACATAAACCACAAAACAAACATTAAAAGTAGCTACAGTGATCTCTAGGCATGTGATAGTTTATTAACAGTGGACTGGGTTAATAATTATTAAAAAAAAAAAAAAAAAAGTTGGAAAATCAGCAACATAGAAGTGTCATGCTAGAAAATAGTTAGAGTTCTTATTCAGAAATATATTTCAGTTATTGTAAGTTGTGAATGATCAGTGGGACCTACATGCCATTCAACAGTAAAGATGATTTTTCCCAAAGAGTGTTTTCACATCACAGATTTCTTTATGCAATTACTTTTTTTTCCAAAAACAATAGCAATATTATCCAACATCATTCTGAAAGCACTGATGAACTTTCCCACAACAGTGTCAGATTTTAGAAGTTGAATGTCTTATTTAGTACATTTACACATTAGCTACATAACTTAGTCGTTTCATATTCGATAGGACTTCGTTGCTTGGCACTGTAAGCTTGTAAAGCGGCGAGAATCCGGACGACTTCAGTGGCGGACAGCTTCAGCCGATGGCGGAGCAAACATGAGAACAAGTCGAGGATTTGCGGCCCAGGCGGAGACAGCCTATTGACACGGTCCCGGATCTCCGCCAGCTGTAACAAGGCCGAGTCCCTTGATCCCTGAGTATACGGGTAGTCCAGCTGTAGAATCAGGTCCTGAATTGCTTCCGGGTCAAAGTGCACACTGTAGCCAAACACTTGCATACTGTTGATTTTCATGTAGCCTAAGTTTTTGGATGTCTCCATGAAGTCCAGCGGCTCAAAATAGACAGTGCTGTTTTCATGAGCTGATGTCACCTTAACACGACTTCTCAGGTAGAGGTGAACCGTCTCGAAAAAGGTTTTCCATTTGTTGCCCAAAGTCAACGTCCAGTTGTAACAGTCGAGAGTTGTGTTTAACTTCGTCCTTTCCCAGTCTGGGTAGCTATTTTGATCAATGGGCATAATCCAACTTTCTGAGTGACTCCCACCAAAGGGATTGATATACACTGACAGCACTGGCTCTAGACTACTGTTCTTGCTGAAGCAGATCTGAAATGATATTCCCAGTAGCATGTGCACCCGGTTGGATTTGTACTTGTTGCTCTTCAATGTAAGCAACATCCGTTTCCTCCAAGATGGGTCAAACCAGCTGTTCATCCTCACGTCGTTGCTGATGAAGATGGCGTGCACTGTGATGCGGCCGTCCCGCTTCTGCAGCAGGTATCTCAGCTCCAAGTCCTGCAGGTCTGTCTCGAAGCTGATGTAGTGGTCCGTGGAATCGGGGACCTCAGGCCTGCAAGTTCCCTGACTGAGCATGTAGCCGGTGTTACAGGCAGCGCACCGCCCGCGATTCTCAGAGGCGCACGAGGCACAGAAAGCAGCATCGCCAACCATGCATGGGATGACGCCTTGACAGGGCGAGTGTCCAAACGGGCAGGAGCAACTGCGTGTCTCTTCCATGTAGCTCCCAATCTGATTGTTCTCACTGCAGTACATGATGGACAGGATATAATTCAGCCACTGGCTGAGAGATCTGATAATAACAATGATAAAAAGAGTCACATGCAGACACATGGTAGGAAACTTTATATACAAATGATTCTGTAGACATTAATATATATGTTGGAGTTCAACTTAACCTTTATCATCGGTTTATACACACACACAAATAAACAAACACAGGTTTGTAATTATATCTTTGTGGGGACCTGAAAAATAGTCCACCACAGAAATCTATATACAGTACGTGTGTGTGTGTAAGGGGTGGCCAATCTTATGTGCAAAGGGCCGGTGTATATGCAGGTTCTTGGGGTAACCTTTACCTCAGCCTTTCAAACCCAGGGCGAGGACTCTTTGGCTGTTCAGTTCTCTAATCAGTCATTTAATTAAGGAGTTCCAGTGAAAACCCACATATACAGCAGCCCTTTCTGGAAAAGATATACTGTAGAGGGGGACACAATATTTCACAACTCTGTGCCTCATACAGGGCTGTGCTTCCCAAATATACATCCATCAGTCCTTCCAGTTTTGACACGATTAATCTCCACTGGGCGGGGGGGGGGGGAATATAACTGGGGAGCTGAAAAACTTGTTTGAGATGCCCACATCTAAGGAGTTGTTGACATGCATGTTCTGTTGTTTTTTGTGATGTAGTTTATTGGTACATATTTCTGGAATGGGAGCAAACAAGAAATAATTAAGAAATAAGTTAGAAACCCTACATGCACAGCAAATGGCCTGTCAGATTGATGCTGTTTGATGATAGAATTATGAAACAAGTAAATACTATTATCACTGTGAGATTCAATTGTAAAAGTTATACGAAAGCTTCAAATAAATGCTTCTCATCAGTTACGCAAGCATGCAGATATGGTCTGATCTTCCCCAGCAAGGAAGATGCTCCCCTGCCTTCCAAAATCATGCCAGCAGAATATGAAAATATTCATGAAATGATCTCCCTGAGAGTAAGCAGGTGGGTGGGAATAGATGAGATCTCAACCACCTGTCAGCACTTTCAGGGACCAAGGGCGGAAAATTAAGTCAAAGAATGTGCTTGCAATCATCTCCCATCAACCACCTGTTCTTTTTTTTACGATATCTTCCAGGAACAAATTAAAAACGTGTAAGATATGATATATAATGCTGATGAGTTGTATTGGGCCACACAATTCACTGGGAAAAATGTGCCTTTAAACTCTGTACCTGTTTCGTATTCAGTCAATATGGAGACATTATTATTGACTAGTTCAGAATATGCATGTTCATAAACATATAATTGTTTTCAGCGTTTTGTTTTTTTAAGAGCAAGTTATCACGTTAATGCTAAAAATAAAGAGAAGATTGAGCAGCTTTAGTGTAAATGCCAGGCTGTAGCCCATCTGTTTTTAAACACAGAACAATAATCATCTTCTCATGAAAACATCAAGTTACTTTTAGCCCAGACTTCATCTGTTTTAACTGAACATTTTCTTTCCCATGGACATCATCAGTTTATTTTGGCTGTGTGCTGAATTTATGCAAATGTTTGAAAATGCAGGCGAGATTCCAGGAGTGTGACTGCGGACGGTAAACTGATATATACGGTAAACTGAAAGATGTACAGCATGGATTTTGTAGTTTTTATAATGAATATGCATTCAGGTCACAAACATAAATGCTACATTAGTTTCAAGTCTAAAACATGTGCAGTACACTCACTTGTTGTTGACTAACCGTTTGTGCACGTGTTTAACCTTTAAATGTCAGCATATGCATTATCTTGTGAATGGAGTCTATATAGCATTGAGATATTAATGAGATGACACCTTTGTCACACTTGAGGACACAATGGGAACTGAATGCAGCATGTAGCTACCTGTAGTCATCGTCACAGAAAGTCTTCCGAGTAATTTTACATCACAGAACTATGCGCAGAAACGACCGTAAATCATAAATTTCACATATGGAAGCTGAAATTATAGTGATGTTCATTTTGCATCAATTTATAAGATTGTTCAAATATTATAAAGAACATGATTATGTAACGCAATATGTGAAGTGAATGTGAACGGGGTTATGTTTTTCAAAAAGAAATTTTTTTTGTTTGGTGCGATAATCAGTCAATTCAATACTTAATTTAGTGGGAAACAGCTCCTGAGGGGTAATTAAAATACCCCCCCCCTCCCCGAAGGGCCATCCATTTTTTGCGGAGTGGTGTATTCTCAGTGTCAAAACTGTCGTTAGCTAAAACAGAATTTTGCACTACAGCTTAAAATTATATTATACTTTTTTTTTTTAAATACTTCACTCTGAGCAGTGTCACATATTATTTTGTTTTAATTTGTTGATAACCAAGAATATTTTATTCTTGGTTTTCTTTGAGGTGGTCTAACCTAGTGACTGCGAAATGACATTTATGCTGAGATCTGAAATTTTAAATGAAGTGCACACTTCTTACCGTCCTTTCAGCGTGATGACTTTGGGCTGAGTGTTGCACCTCTTGCTGAGAGTAAAAAGCTTTCGAGTGATTCTTTGTGCTTTGCGTAGCAGCTGCTGTGTGTGCATCTCCAGCTGCTGGTACCTCTGATGAACATCAGGGTCTATCTTCCAGAAGTATTGGACGGCAGACGAGTTCAAAGCATAGAACGTTGGCAGCCTCCGCAGAAAATTCTGGAATTCACCTGGAAATTCACGTGGAGGGAGAACTCAGTTGGGGGTGATGTTCGGGGCGCCAGAAAAAAATGAATTTCGCTGAAGTTACTTTCACCTAGAAACAAACCCTAAAAAAGATCCTAGGAAAGAATTACGATAAACACCGGTTGAGGACTTTCCAAAGGACTATAATTTGACCCCTGCGCAGACAGCTGACTGAACTTACGAGCACATTTTTGCTAGGTTTGAAAGTGTACTTTTACAGTCACTGCAAAATCAACAATGATTATTAGCTAGTATTAAGTGCGATCAAATTAGGGTTTTGACAGTATCCAAAATTTGCATGAAAATTTCACCCTGATGCAACACTACGTTTTTATGAAGTATTTCAACAGGTTGAAAATTCATAGATTTCACATTCAGAATTGTATAACTTTATAGTGATCTTGACTAAGACATTGCTGCGCTGGGGATAAGCTTACATAACAGCCAATGCTCAAACATATTTTCATCCATCCATCCATTTTCCAAACCGCTTATCCTTACTGGGTCGTGGGGGGTCCGGAGCCTATCCCGGAAGCAATG
>JAODJX010000035.1:15782404-15801774 GCA_026776945.1 Isichthys henryi | reverse complement strand
CAAACTCCACACACGTGACCCAGGCGGGGATTCGAACCCGGGTCCCAGAGGTGTGAGGCGACAGTGCTAACCACTGCCGCCCCCCAAACATATTTTATTATTTGAATTACATTTTACTTGCAGTATTCACAACTCTGTAAATGATCTTGCTTTCATTCAGCATCCATTAATTTCTTATAGTACCCCTATTGGTAGATTACCTTAGATTACCATTTTACCTCTGAAATGGTCATAATTTGTTTCCTTAATCAAAAGTTACTTTGTTGCTATAAATCCCAGAAAGTGCTGTGACTAGTGCATTAGTGTGGTGGCATCTGGAGACAGACAGCGAACTCAGAGACTACAAAGAGAGACCAGATGCTTTTTAATTTCCTGTGTAGGCGAGCGAAACTGCAAGGTGGCAGCTCTCAAATATTTATTAAATTACACAAAGTAGCAAATGCTGCTGTTGACAAACTATCAGTCTGCTAACGACACTATTCAGTCAGACTACGCTCAGCAGCTGAACAATGGCCTGTTATTGACTGTAATGCAGAACCTAAAGAAGTCTAGATGCAGAGGAAGACCTGAAACAAAACTGTGCTTGCAGCCACCGGGTGACACTCCTAGCTGCCTAGGCTGACACCTAATTTGAGTCGACGCAGATTCCTACTGAATTTATGCATTTGTTTAATGGATTGAAAACATCAGTCTTTTCCCATAATGCAGACTGATGGTATTAGTGGTGCAATTTCCCTTTTCCTCAGCTTTTAAGCTGTCAAATAGAGGAGGACTTATTTGGTTTTCGTTAGTTTGAAATATATTAAAAATTATACTGAATTGTTATAATAAAACATGTGCTTGTCATATATTCGCTATGTAGCTACGATATTCATCTGTGATGGGTTGGGGTTATGACTGGCGACAGAACCTCCATTGTTATTAGTAAGCTATGTTGTGCAACTAACTTAGCATAAATATCGGCTGAACTGTAAGTTTCATATTGTTTTTACTTAAAAAACTTGTGTTTTTTATTTCACTGCCTGTTTCCTTGCTATAAGTGCCACTTTTCATTTTCTTAGTATGCGCCTGTAATTAGTAGAAACTAATGTATAGACAAAAGCAATTCTATTGAATGCAACACAAGATTACATTTTAACCTCGTCTTTGCTATAATTAGTGCAGTCATCCTTAGCCGGTGCTGAGAATCGGGGTAGCGTTCAGCATTGGATGGCATTTGAATTGAAGTTCAATTGACCTGACCTTCTGCCTTAAGTAAAATGTTACTGTGATTTCTGTCTCAGACTTCCTCTCCAGTTTTGGCTGTGGGCTTGTATCTGTGTACTCTGTGCTCCATTGCTGCTGTAAGTACCAGAGCTCCCCAGGGACGAATAACATCTGTTTGTCTATATAGGCATTTACATCGTTACGCTTACGCTAACAAAGTTTCGTTGGTCTCCCGACCCCCGCCGCAAATACGGTCCCGTACCGGATTCTTCGAACTCGCGACTGGCCGTGCTGCCAGCCTCCTGAAGGTGCAGCAGGCTGTCCTCCATGGCGCCAATATCCACCCGGGGGCAGTTGCACTGGGGAGAGCCAGGGCTGCACTGGCACCAGCAGTCATTCTCTCTACAAACAAACTCACCCTCAGAGTTACAGGCGACGTAGCTAAGGGCCGCCTGCACGAAGTGCATCCTCAAGTACTCGGGCAGAATTACCTGTATTCCTACAGAAGGACAGACAGAGGGTTACCGGGAGATGACAAACACAAAACCAAGATTATAGAAAAAATACAGCATTTACAATCATCATAAGCATCTATGTTTAATTGCCATTAAAATTAGTGTAGCACCATCAAATGAGTGTATACACCTGTTAATCTGAATATACAATATTCTCGAAGCATCAGTGGAGGTCATTCACGTTAATACTGCATAGCTAATTTCTTTATCAAATTCGTCACTTATCAATTACTGAGAATCACAATAAGAAAATGTATCAATGAGAAATTATAGGCAGGCTTAGTTGCAGTCTACCTTGTAAATAAATCTTGTTTTCAGGACTTTGAACCAGAACAGAACTGACAGAATCAAGGTTGTCATAGTTACTGCATCCGAGAGGACCTGTCCTGGTTTCAGTCACCTAAAGGGAAGATGGAGAAAAGTTTGAGGAAAAGCCTATGGGATCTTTAAATATGCAGATTACTTGCGGGATGTTGTATAAAAACATTAAGCTAACTGTTACTTCTTCTGCAAAATGATTTTGTTTTGTCTCCTATCTCCTGTAAAATCCAGAAGTATATTGTTACACTTCTTATATAGACAGAACTCAGTCCTCCCAGAAATCTTCCAGCATACTTTAAACAAATTCCACAATTTACACAGAGATATTGCTGGAATATTTTTAAGAAACTCTTTTAAATAACTCCAACCCAGCAATACAAAGTATTTCTTTCTGTTTAATTATCTATTATCTATAATTACCAGTGAAAATTGCCAATTAACTTTCCTGCATAAAATATAAAGACATCTACAAGCTGAATCTTAACTCATCTTGGAGAATGATTCGTTTCTTGTACAATCAAACTTTTTTCCCTATATATCCTGTAAGGCTAATGTTGAACTTCATTATGTAATGAATTATATATTATGTTTATATATACACACTTACACACAAAAGTGAGCTTCAATATGACTGAAAACAGGCAGCAATACTCTCTGCAGTAGCTTTAGCGGTAAAGGGAAGCACAGTTTTCTTTTGATTACCTCATAAATTAAGAATATACAGTTGCAGCAAAACAGCCCGGTGTGGTAATGAGATTGACATATCGCCACGTGTCACATTCAGCGATGTTACAAAAAACGACACGAGTCCAGAGTGCTATTATTTCGCATTGTATCCCCGTTCAGCTAGCGCTACCATTCGTCATGACAGCAACAGAGCAAAGGGACAGCCCCGGAACACAGGGCCTCTGAAGTCATCAAAGGCATCTGCGCGCGTGAATCAGCGCACGTCTGACAACATGCTGACAAACCGAGTCGAGGCGGCGTCTTTCTTCTCTGTTCAGTGGTGCGCTGGTATGATCACAACCACGGCTCAATCATTCCTGACAAAATTGTGATTTAACCCTACTGTAAATCAAGGCTCCTCTGGCATATCCAAAGACAAACTGGCAGCCCCGGGGCAAATATATCACTGCCCTGTCACTTACAAATGATCCCGCTTGCTACACTGGCTTCCTTTAACACTGTCCCATAGCACTAATAAGAGTGTCCGCATCACCATATACTGTAGATTAATGACGACCCACGTTTTCCCAACAAAGAAACGACAGTTTCCCTATGTGGGCAGAAAAGTTCTTTTTGACTTAAACTTTAAGGTCATTCTTATTAAGAACAGAAAAAGCAACACACTTACGCAATTCATAATGTACAAAAAATGTCATTTCTTCAACCATCCATCCATTTATGTGTTTTTCTGTATTCTTCTACACCTCCTTCAGATTGTGTCTAAATGGCAGTGAAATGGAGGGTAACCAAGGAAACGTCACTTGTGGGTAGTGACTGTCCTTTGATAAGGGTGCCCATGTGACTGCAGTGATCGGTGGGTTAATGTGTGACACAGAACATGTTAAACTTAAAGCAGAAGCCGACCAAATAATTTATCGGCTTAAAATCTCTGAATTGCAATGTGACTATCTTAGTTTGCTGAGCAATACGTACATTTTCAAGTACATACGTAGTGCATAAGGGTGCATTATGAGTAGGAGTTAATGTTTATAATTAAACATGGCCATATTCCTATTAGTTAATCCTACTGAATTATTTTGTATATAGACCCGTGGATCACTCTGCATTGTTAAAGCCTGGTTATAAATAGTGGTTCCGCCGGCAGAAGACTATGCTGAGCAGGAGGTTGCTTCCAGATTCAAAGTTTCTAAGACAACAGTACACAAGAATAAGGTGAAGCAGGAGACACTGGGAGTGACCACAAACCATGAATCATGAACCTCATGAATCAGAGGATGACATCAAGTGATCTTCAAAAGGATTGGGAAACATTAAGTGCAGGTGTGAGGTGCACTGCTAAGACAGTGTGTATCAGACTCCTAGAAGAAGGACTGAAGCCCCTAAATATATATATTATATATATATATATATATATAATATATATAATATAATTTCCCCTCCATGGCTGGATATATATCCACAGAAAAAATTTCAGCCTAACACCTGATACTTCGTGTGGTTTTATATTTGATGAGACCAGTAATTTCATTTGCATCAAATTTCATCAGATGCTAAAATAACAAAAATTGGCACACATCATTAATATTCCAGCATGATTATTAAACAGTATGTGGGTCAGCGGTGCCTTTTCACAGGGGGAAAGCAAGTCACTCTCCCACTTTAATTTTACGGCCTGTGTGGTCTAGGTTATATATAAAAGTGAATGCAGTGAACTGAAATTAACGGGATTTTACACAGAGATTCATTAACAAATCGCTATCCATCAATGACTAAAGTCTATAACTGAAGCAATATAAAGGCAACAGAGCTGCATCTCATTCCCCCACTGTGATGGATAAAATGAGTTTATGTAATGAGCTTATATTGTAATTCTTTAATTGCAACTGTAATCATACAAGTAATTAATGTGCTTCCAGAACAGTAGAACAACAAACTACTTACTGTATATTCTGTACAATTCTAGATTCTAAGAAAAACTTGGTTTTATTAACACATTGGATTATTTACCAGTTTATTTTCCCTAGAATCTGCTGGCGATCCAGGCACAGAGCAGCGCATGCCATGGGTAGGATGCCAGCCTATATCACCGGACACACGGGATTCAGCTAAAGAAAGTGTCTATGGACTGTAGAAGGAAGCACATGCAAATGGCAGGAGAAGATGCAACCTACAGGCACAAACCAGGGCAGAGATCAAACCCGGAGCACTGGAGGTACAAAGCCAGTATTAGACCAGCTGAACCAATGGGCCACTCTTCCATTATCAAGATATATTTGACCCAAATACTGCAAATATATATGCTGCATTATGTTATTTCCCTCACATTGTGTTATGTGTCACAGCCACACCCTCCAGTAGGAATATAAATGTGTGAGATAATGAAAGATAGATAATGTAAGAGATGCTTTCACTGGGATGGCAAGCAGATGCGGAGGGATGGGAGGATGGAGAGGCGACTTTATTGGGGTTTTGGGACTTTTATTATGAAATGGAAGGCGGGCATAGGGACACCAGAAGGACACGGTGTTTGGGCAAGTAACACTGGGTCAGACTTTTATGTCAACCTTTATATCATCAATAAAATGGCTGCAGATGTGCCACAGTGGAGGCTTTGGAATTTTCTCAGGGGAAGGGGTACTGGAGAGGAGAAAATTAAATGGGTGGGGGTGAGGCATCCTTCTTCGTGCAAATATAGATGCATCACGTGCACCAGGGAGAACTGTGTCTCGTGTTCTGTGGACGACATCACTGAGAGCCAATGAAAAAGAGGAAGCATCCGGGGGCAGTATGCAGTCCGATTTCGGTAAGATGGGCGTCCCCCTAGTCACCCCACGAGATCCATCATTGGGGCACAAAGACGCCATCATCTGACTTCGCGCCACCCTGACACATCCACGCCCCGTCATCTTACGCCAAGCCATGCTAAAACTGGCAGGAGACGATTAAGGGAATTAAACCGCAGTTTGCGACATCCAGCGTCATCCCAGCTCCGTAAATTAATCTTCGTTACACTCCATATGAGATTTGTCTTGTGCGCTGGCTGAGAAATTCCTTTCTGCCGGATCCGGCACCTCGCCCCTGAAGTCGCTTTGCAGGATCTCTCTCCCCCCCCCCCCGGCGACGTCGGAACGCGAAGGGGGAGGAATTCGTCAAGCTTTACTTCCTCACAGCTTGAGCACAAAATGCTTGGCTGATGACCCACAAAAACACCAAAAACCGACAATGGCAATCTGCCCAGTTGACAATCCTGCCTGCTTAGAAAACGCCAATGGCAACGAGACATGAACAACAATTAGGTGTGGGTCATCACCAAAATCCAACCCATATATTTTACCAAAATCCAATCCAAAACCCATATATTCTTATTTAAAGCAGTTACCCTCATGAACCCGAACAGAGAGAAACATGAGATCTCAGTTCTCACGAAATTAATGAAAATATCTAGATTAATGTAGCTTTTAACATGTTCGTTATTATAGTCTTTGTAGACAGTCAGCCAGAATGACTCTGTCGCCTATGAGCAATGCCAGCTGTAAAATACTCCTTGTTGCCCAGCCATCCTTTTTAAGTCTTGCTTAAGGCATTTGCTGGAAGACAAAGAAAGAAACTACGGTTTAAATATCCCTTCTGTAGCTTATAACAGAGTTGCTATAAAAGCGTAAGGCATTTGTGCAATTCTACTCGTTCATAATGACACTGTGCTACACCTAAAGCACAAGAATGATGTCACTGCACTGACAGGAAAGTAGCTATGATGGAAATGCTATCAAATATACAAAATTACAGCGTCAAGGGCAGCCTGACGGCAAGAAAAGACAAAACACGGGTTTCGTAAGTAAAAAAAAAAAAAAAACGTGTAGTAACGTGGAGCCAGTGTAAACCACAGCGAGTGGAAAGGACAAGACAAACAAAGCAGGAAATGTACGCCAAAATAGCACGATGGCTAAATTCCCTCAGCACCACTTTATTATTTCGCCTTTTAGCTTCGGTGGAAACGTTAAGTGCTCATTCATTTAAACTATTAACCTCGCAGCATAAATATGAGGCCTGGTGGCCCCTCTGTGTCTGCAGATAAATCCCTGGGGACGTGAAGACCCAACCAGCTAGAAGGGAGAGAATGATGCCTACACATCACCACAGCCCCAGAGCCCAGAAACATACGGCGGAGCTCTTATTCTACGCAGGAGTAAAGGAAGACAAATGAAATTAATGGAAAAAAAAAAAAAGATAAATGCAAATATTAATTGCGGATACCCTCTTTGGTCATGGCTGCATTCACCTCTTCAGGCATAATTAAAGACATTAAGCATACAAATGCGTTCTGTCTAATTCAGATTTGTATTTGCATTGCAAATATAATGTAACATTATCATAATCGCCAGCTGATTTCTTTGTTTACTTTCATTAATAAATTTAATTAGCCCTCCCCATGCTAGCTTATTCCGAACCATTCTCCAGTTCACTGTAGTTTTGAGTTATAACTGCAGTAAATAATAGAAATCAGCCACTATAAAAGTGTAGCTGTAAATCCCAGTTATGATGCTTTATGAAGTGCAGTCCATTCTCTGTAAAAAAAAAAATAAAGAATCACTTACTGGGTGAACCAAAGGTCCTTTTCTGCTATCTGTAATTGTTTTACTCACTGGAGAATGCTACTCTGAGAACGATTACGTTTATGAACGTGGTACAGCTGTCCGAGTTTAGATGTTCAGAAGAAATAGCCATTTATTTATATGCATCTCTGTTGAGCACTGCCAACATTATCCATTAATGTCTTTAAGTGGTCATAATCTTCCATTTTCACATAATGCTTTTAGAAGTGTTTAAGAATTTCTCATGCTATAAGCTTTGCCTCAGTTTTTATCAGAAAGAGGAGAAATCTGTCGTGTTAGTGCTATTAATGTTTGCGAACAAATAATTGTACTCAAGTATAGTCATCCTGATTAATTCCTTTTAACAGGAGGGAACTGTCGTGCCGAGATTCTCCCCTGCGGGCTGCAATGTCGCCATTCCCTTTCACTTGAAAAACACAGGAGTGAGAAACTTGAATATTTTCTGAATATTTTTCCTATAGATTCCCAGCTTTCAGTCCTCTTCAGACTTACACCAGCATAAAGAAAATTGGCTCACTACAAAGGGAGATACCAGACCCAAGTAATGAAGCCTTTACAAAAGTGCAAGCCAAGCCAAAAGAATTCTATTGTACCATTTAACATTCATTACTTAATATTACTCAAGTAGTATCAATAGTCTTTTTTAATTCGACTTTTAAGAAACATCTTAAAACTTTACTTCCCTTAAGTTCACTTCTCAACCACTGTGCTACTTGCTGACTTAAATATGGAGTGTTGCTATATAAGAAATAGACTGAGAAATCTCATATTACCTTGATGGCAGTGGAGGCTATTTGCAGGTGGTGGAGTTTTCTCAGTGTGCTCTCCCTGTCTGTGAAGTATGAGGCTGCTAGTTGGTGCAGAGTTTCCAGGGTCACGGTTGTGCTGTTGGGATCCCCGACGTCCGTCATCCGTCCCAGCTTCCTCTTATCCACGAATATGGTCAGCGACTCCTCACCTGTGCGGTCAAAGCACAGCACATCGGTGCGTGAGGTGTGAGACCGGGGAACTGCATTACTGAGGGTATTTTGCTTGCTAAATGTCAGGAGGAGGGCAATCATGAAGCTATCACGCATAAACATCACCCCACTGCAAAATGGAACAAACCAAAACAAACACTTGACTACACAGGTAGACATTCCAATACATTTTCAATTTTTTTTTTTTTTTTTTTTTACAAAATAATCCATCAAATTCTTATATTTTCTCTTCTTCTGCTTCTTTTTTTTACCTCCAAGTGTAGCAGAGAGCAGAAAATGAGTGCCATATTTTTTGATGATATTCTCCGTAATCTTCCTGAGGCTAGGTCTTCTCCCAAGCAATCGGACGCTCTGCATAAACTCAGGGTCAAGAGGGAGGACGAAGCCATTGTTGTCCAGCCTCTCTAGTGCCAAGCTGTTGACCTTCCAACGTCCAAACTCCCTGGAAAGTACACAGAATGCATTACATCAGCCGTCCTCTCCTGTGAATGCGATAAAAAGATCTAACGAGGCAGAGACGAGTCATCTGCTGCCAGCTATGAATGTGAATACTTTTAGGTGTCCCGTTAATTTGTATTTTTTTTGCCCATCTTTGGTACACACTGTACTTATCAACAGCAGTAACAGCAAGGCTTTAGCAGTAGTTTTCACCAACTAGTACCGATGAAACCAAAACTCTTCAATGTTCAGTTTCAAACTGCAATATTACAATTCACTAACATTAACTACATTTATTTCCGACTGCTCTATGCTACTATTTTACACTGTCAATGATATACTATTGTGATCGTAAAGATCTTTTAATTACGCATTTTGCCCAGTTTATGCATGTACGGCAATACTGTTTAAGATTTATCAAATTTTACTATAGTATGAGTTAGACATACTGGATGTTTTTCTATTTCTCCCCAAATTGCTTTATGATGACTTGAACAAAGTCACACTTGTTTGTATCTGTACATAATCTCATCCGCAGTAATTCTGTTGTGGTTGTTCTGTAAACAAAGCTCTGACAAATTATCAGGAATATTGAATGCAGTTAACTCCTCTGCCCCATGCCGTCGATCAAATTACCCCAATGAAAACCATTCTAAAAGAAAATAATTGAACAATCAACTAATTATGCCTTGTTTTACGTCAGTTCATCTACATAATGGGGACAATTACAGGCACTGGTGGCACAGAGGTGTGAAAAGGGATCTTAACCATGATTGACTTTGTGTCTCGTGGCAAAACTGGATGGGCATTTATGGATTGCATGGTGTGTCAGAACCATGGCCCCCTGCATTGAGGAATGGGGGGGGGGGGGGGCGGCTCTGTGAAGAACTACCCGACACAGTCAGACTAGGAATTCGTATCAAAAAGTAATGATTTGAACATATATATGAGAATAAACCTAGGAGATGTTGGTCTTTATGATTCGGAAAGCGCATTTCAAAAGGAAAACGTCAATGAATCGTATGCGATCAACGTCTTTATTGAACTTCAATATTTTTCATATGTTTTTAAAATTTAGTTATAGTAAAAATTCAAAATTAGCATCAAAATGTACACGTAGCAAGCATTGTGGAGAAGGCAGCATGACATCAAAAACAATGCTTCTTCAACTAAGTGTTTTAGTTCATATTCATTGCTTTTCTTAGAAATGAGTAACTGAATTCAGATTTACTATGTTTATGTTCAGTCTCTTACACTAAATTCTTAATGCCACTGACTATAATTAAACACAGCATATTTTCAACAAGTCAAGAAAATAACAGGTAGCAATGGACCAATATAACAGTTGCAATTCCTTCACATATGTATACATCTCTTCCTGTGAGAACCTCAGTGTCTCTGCCCAGACATCTGCCTATGATTCAGATGTCATTTATTATCAGTTTTTACTTGGCCTTGGCCATGGAGACTGATCTCTGCACAGGAATCTCAGACTAATTACTTAAATTCAATCCCAATGAACTTCGTAGATCTCCAGATGAAAGTTCTAACTACTTCAAAGTTCATTCTGATTAATCATTGGCATCCAGTCTTTACCGGCTCGTTAAAGCACTGACATTTGACAGAGCTGAATAAATATGACTGAAAAAGGCAGTTCTATTAATGGTTAAAGTTGTTCATTTACACTAATGATACCGGGGTATTTTCAGTTGAGTAAGGTGTGATCAGTGACAGGGAGACTGATCAGCACATATGGCAGGAAAAACTCTATCCTGAAGTTCATGTGATGCATGTCGATAGATGGGTACGTCATTAACTGATCAGCACAACCCTCTGTGCGATTTATCTCGAGATAAAGGATGTTCGGCTCCCCCGAGAAGAGCTTGTTGCCATGTGCAAGACCACCCTGTGTCAAAGGTGGATGCTACACTGATGGACATCCAGTAACTCAACATGTAGAACAATATGCTAAGAATACAAAGGCCACATGTCCAAACCAACGGGAGTAAACATCTATTGTAACCCAACACTCTACTGGATAACTTTGGATAGATAAAAAAAAAATAGAACAATTTATGTGCATCTGATGCTAAATAAATAAAATAGCGCAAATGATTATACTGAGTCTATGGGAGGGGTGAGGGGCTTGCAATGTGCATCGAGTACTGCAAACATTATTTCACAGTTTGCTGTGACCGTTTTCTTTAGCTAGGCAGCCTGCTTTGGCATTAACATTTGGCACCTCATCCAGGGTGTTCCCCCCCCGTCTTGTGCCCTGCGTGACCCGGGACAGACTCAAGCCTCTGCCCCAGATCGACCCTCCACTGGATAATCAGCTGTAGGATCACTGGATGAATGGATCTCAAACGAGATATTTTTAAATATTCATTATCATCTCACACAAACTACGCACCCTAAATGAAACACTTCATATAAAACTTAGAAACGCTTATTATATTCTATTAAAATTACGACAGACCCTGACACAATTACCATTATTCAGATGCAGAGGTGTGTTTCTGCGAGACAAACTCCCATAGCAGAGAATGCTAATTACATTCGGCTGAAGTGAAATCAGCCAAAAAATAAAAATAAATCAGCTATCGACATATAGTACACTAAAAGTATAGTAGAGTATATTACATAGAAAATGTATATTACATAGAGTACACTATAAGCATAGAGTATACTATAAGTATATATCAACTCACTTTATGCTATATTGAAATGACAGAATATTATCCTTCAATGAACAAGCTACATAAAACAGCCTAATTAATGGAAGGATTTTAACTGGAGTACAAAGCAAACTCAGTTTTCACAAATATATGTATACAAAAGTGATGTATGCCTGTGTTATTTAAAATTGCTGCATTTAGCCGTCTTATTTACATTCATTAAGTTAAAGAGGCAGCAGCTAGCATAATGCTTGAGGATGAGGTTTGATAAGCAATGATACAACCTGCTCATCTCCATATTTCACACCTGTCGAAGGCAGGCTTTCAGCCAGAGGAATACATTAGAATGAAGGACCTATGCTGTCCATTACTTGACAACCACTGTGGCTTAAGAGGTGATGAAGCCGGGGGAGGGGGAGGTGTTCCACGAAGGGGATTTCTCAGTTAGCTGGGTTAATTTAAGATAGAGGTCATGACTGCCCAATAGGAATGCTCCTAAACTCTTACTGGATGATCATTACGTCCAAGTGGTCGCAGATTATTGGTGCTGAGTTTGTGCTGAATAAAAGCACATGTAACACTTTAAATAAATCTTTTTCAGATAGGTGAAATATTTTAAAATGTCAAGGCATGTCAGACTATCCCGACAGTGGCTGAAAACCCTCTGGAGTCTGAGTCCTAAGTTAACCCAACTGAGAAATCATGCTTTGTGGACCCCCCCCCCCCCCAACAGATGCTGTTGCCTTCACTGCACTGCTTAACCTGCAGAGTTTTAATAACATTTATCCATATATGTAAAAGTCTAAAGTTAAAAACAGCAAGAAATAACAAGGCAGCATGTTAAAAAATATATACAAACGTGTCTTCATGCGTCCATGTATAAATATATTTCATACGATAAGAGTAATTAAAAGCAACGTATTTTAAATGACCCATTCTCTGTAATGCAATATACCTGAAGTGCTGGCCAATAAACCGCCGTTTTAATGAGAGCTTACATAGTCAATTTTTAATGAGATGAGGGAAAGAAAATAACTTCTGTATTTGGACAATTGGATTAGATCGCAGCGCATTCCTGCTCTTACCGGTAGGGGGCGATAAGGCATTGTGTAGCAATTGTAAATAAACACGCTCTAACTCCTAACAAAAGGGCCAATGGAACATCTGAAAATATTCGGGGATCTACGGGAGGTCTGTATAACCCAAATGCTACACATCCATCTGTGGCTGGCAATGCCGAGAAGACTGTCTGCCAAAACGCGGGTCAGCCAAACTCAAATCATTTGGCATCAACTTCTTTTTTCCTGATGCACGAACCATGCAGTTAACTTTACGAGAAAAACTGGGGGACCGGTGCTTTGGAAAAATTAATTGGATCATTTTAAAACCAAATATTACTAACGCAAGATCAGCCACTCACTATATGCTTCCCAAGTGGAAATTCCAGATGAGGCCAGTAGATCTGATTCAGTAGTCCCCAACTCGTATGAACTAATCTGACACATTTAAGAACAGCACTGCTATTGTAAAGACAAGATCAGCTACGCAAAACGTCCACTGGAACCAAACCGCTGCAATCCTGTCACTAATTTCTCCTGTTAATAGCTCTAAAATTTGACTAATACATGCATGAACCATTATTTGTGATAAACAAAATTGTGTATATAACTATTAATGGAAAAGGAAATACACTGATAACGCTCTCCTTGCGCAGTAATGCAATGTCACCTGTAAATCTTGTACTTAGTGGTGTAACCCTGGTGGTAGCGCTCCACGAACTCCGTGAATTGCTGAGAGTGACGAAAGGGCCCCTTATCGGAGAGGAGCCACCCCAGGGGCCCGGCGTCGCTGGGAGCGGCGGCGGCGAAAAGGCAGCAGTGGAGGCTGAGCGTGACGCAGCGCCATAGACACATCGGCGGCGCCGGTTCAGAAGCGAAGCCCCGGCAGCTCATCCTTCCCCCAAAATCTCTTCATTCTTCCGAAACTTTGTGCGCACCCTCCTGCAAGCACGAGACACCGTCAAAATGCGCCTGCATTCACACCACATGTTTTAAAACCGCAATTTTCCCACGCTGTTTCCAATAATACCTTTTCTAAAAGTGTCCTTTATTTAGTCAACATCGGTAAACAGAAACTTGACATTAAGTGTTCAGCCTTATTCCAAATACCAGCACATTCTAACATAATACCAAGGTGTCCGAGTAAAACATATGTAGGCTATATATACACACTATCCAAATTCCCTTGCGTTTTAATCACGCTTGAATGATGATTTTTTTTTTTTTGCGCAAACATTCTGTCACAGATGTTCACAGGCACAGACACACACGCACACACACACACATTACCTGCTTTTTAAAGCTTTCTGGATTTAGATCGCTATCGGTGAAGTTTGGAAACATCACAGGCAAGTAATACATCTGCGCTGAATCAAATGCAGTAAATCAGTGCGTGTCCGTGCTGACGCTGCTCAGTGATCTAAGGGAGGAAAATACTCAGTTGTCCGTAATGCAGAAGCACGCAGAGTGACACAACCCCCCCCCTCACACCACCACAAAAACCCATAAAATGCACAGGACGCGCATCTAGGAGCGGGTCCTCCCGCGTATCTTCCAAGTAGTATTGTACATTCCCCAAAGGAAAAAAAAAATAATAAAACGACGATAAAGAAACATACACGGAAGTGTGTTTAATTACAACCTATCTTGTGAACAATCATCTCGAGTCCGTCTTGAATGTTATCAAAAGCGCATCTGCGGCACGAGGTACATGGCTGCATTTTATCAGCAATGCCAGGACAAAAAAAAAAGAGGAAACCTGCACTCTGCTATGTTTCGGTCATGCACTCCGGGTGAACTTAAAAAGTAGCAGCATATTTCTCGCAACGACGCGCCGCTCCCTAGCAGCTCGGCACGGCGTCCGAATCCTCGCGAGTCGGGGGCTCTTTTATCCCCATTGGCCACGCGGTGTGGCGGAGGGAGGGGGGCAGGGCTGTGTCTGAGTGTCAAAGTGACTCTTTAAATAAGTCATCTATCAATTCAATGGCAAAAGTAAAAGTCAATTAAGTTGCCAGTGTAGTTGCATACATTTATTATATGTAATGCATAACATGCCTGTAACTGTCTTTCAGATATTTTAGTATTTAAATTACAATTGAATTAAAGATATTACTGAAGCACTAAAGTAAAAAACAATTGATTTGAAACAATGACAGCGACAATCATAATGATAATTGCTGGATAATATATAGTAATAAAAATGAATAACAACATGAGACGCGCGTTTAAAGGTTACTGACTTATTTAATCACATACAATGCGTGATATAGGCCTACAAGACGGTTAAATCCTAACCTATATATAATATTGACATCGTTGTACTTTTCCCCGTACCGTATTGGATGTTGACTGAAATAGTTCAGCTTAAGTGCCTAAATAAGTCTTCGACTTGTACCCTGTTTAAAAGTCAGTTTGCGTAACGGATATACTACGAATATGAATTACTCCTGATTAGATATGCTGAAGTTACACAGCGATAATCGACGTCTTTTCCACTCCGCTATTTGTTTGCATTACATGGACCTTTAAAAGACATTTCTTATACAAACACATATGATCACACCTTGAAGCTCTTGACACATTATGCATTTATTAGACTGTATATTGGTACGGTAGCAATTAGATATCAAGCTTAATGAGTAGTACAGCAACCTTCAACTGCATTAGTTGTTTCGTGTTGCACATTTTTCCTAATTATGAGTACTTATTACCACAGCAATTCATATGACGGTGTGAATTAAGGTTACATATCATGTAGTTTTCCAGCATCAGCACCGACTATGCATAGAGCATAAATCATTCTATTAATGGCATTTTATTGCATATAATTTAGAGGTAATTTTCAGATCAAACTGTCAGCTTATAAACACTCCTTAAAAAGGTTAAAAACCCGACTGGTTAATTTAGCTTAGAACTGTTTGTGCTGTTCAAGGACAGAGAGAGGATACATCACAAAGACAGCGTTTATTCCTGAAGAGTTAAAACATAATTATGACAAGTGGACATTTGCGCACGACACGAGTCCTATGCAAGTGACGCTTAAGAAATGTCTTTGCAGTAGAGAGCAAAGGTAATATTTTACTTAATCTGAGTTTTGTTATCCAATAATTAGAGTTTTATTGGTTATTATTACTATAATAATTATTATTAACTAAATAGTGTCTGCTTACTAAAATGACCTGTAGTACTGAAAAGTGACATTTTTGGAAGATAATTACATTTGTATGCAGGAGTGTGGGGACACTTAATATTTAATTTGGCTCCATTCATCCCCCCCATTTAAACAGACCTCTATATTTAAATTGTAAAGTTGTGTCCCCCCACCAATATCAAACTCTATCCTATGCCATTGTTTGCATGTGTATGTTCACATAATGCAGTAAATTATAATTATAATATAGTTTCTTGACTTACAATGAATCTTAACAATGAATTAGTATTGTTCTATTATCAGTGTGATCACTGTATCGTGATGTAACGTTTTAAGGATCAACAAGACAGAATGCTTAATCCCTGCCTTCCTCTCAGGCTGTTAATCATCATTGCCAGTGATGCATGGAAGTCACCAGGCTTGCTAAGCTTGTCAGAGATGTGCAGCCCGAACGATGCCACCATCCCTGCTTCGACAACTCTGACACATCAGCTGTACACTAATGAGGAACCTTTGCTCAGAATATAAATCCCTCCGCTCTATCTAATGACATAATTATTGAGCTTTTGAACGTTACGGACTGTGATCCTGTTATTCACTCGCACCCTCACTTGGCATTGTTTTAGTTCCAGATAAACCACAGGATCATAAGCTGCGTATACATGAACTACGCGATGGCAGACCACACAGCTCCAGGAGCGACATTGGGTAGTGTGGTTTAGTCTAAAAGACGCTCGGCACAAATCCTAACTGGTCACTACAACTTCTTTAACATTTACATTTTAAATTTTAATAAAAAGCAGTAATCTAAATACACTTAAAGGGTGTTTAATATTAAAGAGCTGAGATTCAATTTCCACTGAATTTCCATTTCCACAGATATGAAAAAATAAAAATCGCATTCAAATAACCCCCCTTTTTTCATAGAAAATAAGGCAGCTGGCATCGTCCATTACGGATTCATGCCACCTTGCATAAAAAGCAGTAAATTTGGCTGCTGGTCCTCAGATGTTCAGGCATGAAATCTGCAAAGGCTTCCAGATGATTCAAAACAAGCCTTGGATGCTCCTGGGCCATTTCCCACTTTAATATTCACCAAATGTTCCCGAAACATTTACTAATCAGCAGTGAGGTGGGGGCTTTGACTGGTCATGTGATCACACGGAGAGGTCATGTGATCACACGGAGAGGTCTCTGGTGAACTCTGAGCTTTGGCCTTACGCTGTTGTAAAAGATGATGACATTTAACGTTTCACATGCTTTAGCAATTCAATGTAGTCATCAAGTTTGATTCTTTCCTGATAGAAACATATCTGTTGCATGTTAATAGCTGCACCCCCTTACGGGCTGAGCTGTTGAATACAGCAGTCAAGAAGGTTTGTTTCACTTTCATCCCTGATGATCTCTGGACCAATATTTCCAAGAAATGATTATAAATATTAAAATATGTAACTGCACTTTCTCTCTTATGTCTGACATTAGTTTTACAGGTACAAGCCCATAGATTATTTTATTCACAGACTTCAGGGATGGTTTAGCCAATAGCTACAACTATAAATATTTCTTAAGACAAGCGCCAAAATATACCCTTTCCACAAACGTTAAACATCCCTTCCGCTTTTGAGAGTCTCCTTGAATAACTGTGCTGATCTCCAGATAATGCCTGATAATATAATTCAGTTGATTTGCAGAATATACTGTAAAGACGACCCTGTAATCCTGTGTGAGGCACCAGCCCACAGACTCCTATGTAACTACACAAATCTTCACTTACTAAAATACTCTTTGGGACTTTAACTGTAGATTGAGATTCTGGCTTTGAGAAAATGTTTCATTTATAAAGTTAGGAAAAGACCCTTGTGATCATTATGAGAAGCAGAGATAATGGTTGGTGGAAAATTAATATACATTGCAAACATGGTCAGATTTGGAATATTAATGTTGCTAATTGGCGTTGTTTTAGAACTTTTGGAAGAGGACTATCTTTAGAACATAATTAAAATCTAAAGAGCAAGACAAACATTTTGTAGCAGAGACTGATTGCAGTGGCCAACATCTAATGTAAGGATCGACATGGCATCCCCCTACAGGAGTGACTATTTGTCGGGGAATAGATATGAATCTTAGTGCCTGCCAGAAAGCAGCAGTGCATCTTAAAAAAAGAAAAAAAAAAAAACTAGTAGTAATTGAATTTTTCCAAAAATTCCCCCAATATATCACTATACTGACAATAGAATTCTGTGAGATCAAAAGGCACAATTCAACCCCTTTTCCTCAATAACCTAAAAGCCATAGAAAAAAAAATCCTGTACACATTTCCTTATAATAAAATAATATCAAAAACCACCCTGACCAACCACCACCACCACTTTTTCACAGTGCCAGCCTGACCGGCTTAAAAACTCTAACAAGTCAATTAGTTAATCAGGGCCATCTGGGTTCCATTAAGACAGAAGCCTGTGGGCCCGAGACAGATGATAAACTGCCATGGAAACACAAAAGCGTAACCAAGCCCAACCCTATGCAGTCGCTTTGCCTCCCACTGGCTCACAAATTAGCTTGTGAAATGGCTAAAATTGAAATTACGGACAAATTGGATAAAGGCTTTTGCTGAGCAATATTAAACCTGCGTGGCTTTGCAAGTGAAGGTGTAATGATTGTTAAGAATGTCCTGTTTTTAAAGTCCAGGTTTTGTATGTTGCATTTGCATCTGTAACATAACAATCTACATTCCATCTATATATTAGCAGGATCGATTTATCATTTCTTTAACTTGCTTCACTCAGTGCAACATGCCTGTCTCACAAGAGCGGTTATGCAGCTGTAAACGAGGAAATTAGGAGATGTTCTAGAACATCAACACACGTCTTTCAGAGGCCTAATAACCATTATAACCTATATGTACAGCGATGAGCCAAAACATTGTGACAAATTAGCATGTGAAATGGCTAAATTTGCAATTACACACAAACTAGTTAAAGGCATACATTAGCATTATTAAACCGGTGTGATCCTAATGTTCTGGCCCATTGGTGTAATTTTATTCGCTTCGTTTATAGTTGGGTGGCATGGTGTTCTGTAGGGCGGTACACCGCGTGGCGCGGTGTTCTGTAGGGCGGTACACCGCGTGGCGCGGTGTTCTGTAGGGCGGTAAACCGCGTGGCGCGGTGTTCTCTAGGGCGGTACACCGCGTGGCGCGGTGTTCTGTAGGGCGGTAAACCGCGTGGCGCGGTGTTCTCTAGGGCGGTACACCGCGTGGCGCGGTGTTCTGTAGGGCGGTACACCGCGTGGCGCGGTGTTCTCTAGGGCGGTACACCGCGTGGCGCGGTGTTCATACTCTGGTGGTTCATACTGTTACTTCATACCTCCAGCCTTCCATATGGAAGTTCAGACTCCAGCCTGGCTTTGTGTGTGGGCGCAGCTTGCAGGTTGGCGCCATGTTTCCTAGTAAGGCGTGCAGTTGTCTTGGCCATAGTGTGTGAACGAGTGTGTGTGTGCCCCGTGCTGGACTGGCACCCTGTTTGTGCGCCATGGTGCCTGGGTTTTTTTTTAAAATTATATATATATATATATATATATATATATATACATACACACTTACCGGCCACTTTATTAGGCACACCTGTCCAACTGCTCGTTGACGCAGATTACTGATCAGCCAATCACATGGTGGCAACTCAATGCATTTAGGCATGTTGACATGGTCAAGACGAACTGCTGCAG
>JAODJX010000035.1:15723758-15772662 GCA_026776945.1 Isichthys henryi | reverse complement strand
ACATGGGGAGAACATGCAAACTCCACACACATGTGACCCAGGCGGAGACTCAAACCCGGGTTCCAGAGGTGTGAGGCGACAGTGCTAACCACTGCACCACCATGCTAACCACTGCACCACCATGCCGCCCCTATGCATTTACTGAACTTTTGTCATCCACTTTATTTGTTTTAATAATGCTTTATAATTAGGACCTGTAGCGATGAACTGCTCTGCTTAAAAATTAATCATATTTAAAAAGTTATCTTGGGCCTTGAGAACATTAAACATGTACATTAGGGTGTTATATTGATGTTCTTTTTCCGTTTGCTAAAGTTTTGCTAGGCATAGCTGAAGTATGGCAAAATTCACAACTCTATTTATCTTTTTATTGCACTACGTATGTGTTTTCTGAAGTTTGCGTGCTTCCTAGAAGTGATCCGTACTGTTTGAGAAGCAGCCATTAGCCACACCCAGGCAAACGTTTCGCTCATGCATTTTTAATGCGGCGTATCTAAATTTATCTGTGCTTCTGTGGCAGCGAGTGAATTCCATCTAACAGCTGGAGGCGATGCCGGAATCTTGTGTAATGATCCCTGAAACTGGGGTTGGCTTTTTTGGTTATTATAAGGTCTACTAAGTCAGCACTAATGAGCTAATCATGTAGAGATAAGAATTTTAAAAAGAACATTAAATGTATATGATAAAACAGAGCATCATCATTAAAAATGTGGGAAAAAATGAACAGATAATATTAATTTATAACGATGATGCTAATTCATATCGTTTAAGAAAGTGCAGCCGAATTCACACACTTTGAGGTGAAAATTGTACCACCTGAATCACTGTGCTATCCATAATCTAAAATTTTTGAGAAATAAGTATAATAATATACTTATACTTAACATAATTAAATATTACATATATAGTCGGTAGACCACTCAACCAGTGTATTACATCTCCACATATTATCAAATATTAAGCATGCAATAAAAATGTCAGTGGTTTAAGTTTTGTTTTCAATTCAGAGTCTATCAGTTCCAACAGTAGAGTTGAATTTCACAAAGGAGCTATTGTCTGAAAAGAAAATATTTCTTATAACATGAGTGTCCTGTGTTACTTCACCATTCTGGCAGCTCTGCGATGTTCCCTCCGCAATGATGAGATTACGGTATATTTGAGGGAAAAAGTGTGTTTGCCTGCTAAAGGCTGCTCCAGAGTAAGTAGGAGCTCAACCAGATAGAGATCACATCAGATAGAGGTCAGTAGGAGATTAGTGTATTCGGAGGAACAGAACAAATTATCTTACTGTCACTCATTTACAGCAGCATGATAAACCACGAGGAAGGGGATGCAAAAATGGTCTCTGAGTGGCTGGCTTCTTCTCTGAAGAATGAAGAGGAAGTTAGTCACAAATCCCTTTTTTTGGGTGGTGGGAGAAGAAAATGGCAATAGTTTAAGTGGCAGAAAGAGATTTTTCAAAGAAAGGGATAGGTTGTTGGAGGGTAGAGCTTTGGAGAAGAGGGGCCATAGTCAGTTCTGCTAGACTGTAGATGGGCACAAGAGAAGTGATCGGACAGCAGGGTACCCGCATAAATAAAGGGAAACTAATTTAGGCTGTTTAGTAGTCCATAGGGTGATCCAGGTGGCGACAGCCTGGGTGATGTGACAGACACTTTGGGGATGATTTACTAAAGGCTTGCACCTGTGTAAACGTGTGTAAAACGGCAGCACGAGGCTTAAAGTCAGCATTTCGATTTGCAAACAGTGCGTGCTGGGATTTCAAGGTGCAAAGCATTGGAGGTGCGCAAGGAAGGAAAGTGTCGCTGGTTTTGTAAAAATTTAGGAAAATGGGCCGTTGCCAAGAAATGCCTTACAGTTTGGCAGTGTATTTAAGAGACTGTATAGTGAATCATTTTTAAAAGCCAAGCCAAGTTTTAAGTGAGATGTTACAAGGTGAGTCAGCAGAGATGAGTCAAGGTGAACCAGACAGGAGTGAGTATTTACTATCTGAAGCCAATGTTTTTACTGGCACAAATGTCAAACAACCTTTATCACAATATATATATATACAGTATAAGGTAACATCCTGACTCATGGGAAATATTTAAAGAGGAATTCCGAAGTCTAAACATTTGACTTTATTTGAAATAATAATTGTATTGCGATGTAATATTAAACAATAATTGCTCAAATTTACACAGTGAACCATTAACAATACATGGATTTCTCCTGCAAACAAATTCAGTTCTGGAGCCATTTCGGTCCATCGAAATAAATAACTTAAATCGGGTTTATTATTGGGCAATTTTCTTTATTGAGAAGAAAATGAGGGAATAGCTGACACTATAGTTAATTATTTAGTAAAGAGAGAAGAGAATTAAAAATAATTTATATATGTGTTTTGAAAAACAACAAAAGAAACTGAACAAATGAATATATAAATATTCACTATTACAACGGGTTTTCATTCTGTTATCGTGAAGATGCTCGGATAGTCCTCTGTGTTTCTCCTTAACTGCCCAGAATGTATGAACTGATGCTGTCAGAACTTGATGCTTCAGGGCATCGTAACGACTCTCCCCTGGGTCTGAAGCTCTCTGTGGTTAATGGCACAGTACTTAGTCTTGTAAATGTATTGATTCCTAGTAGCAGAAGTGATTCTTGTCAACCACGGGATGTGCCATACTAATAAAGCGGATATAGCAGCCTTTCATAACAGCGCACACTGGTGTAAAAGGGCCTAGGGATGCCACTTAATAACTAGCCAATTTTAGTAATTTTCCTGGAAAGGAAACAAATTGTTTAATAATAGTTTTTATTGACTGGACAGAATTGCTTATTCTGCACGAAAAATGTAACTCTGGAAATACTGAAAACAATCTGCCTGTTTTTTCCTATTACGGCCTTTTGTCTGAAGTACTTCTTCAGTGTCTCTCATTACTAAAAATACTTCACCCTGAAGTACTACAGGATTAGATTGACGGTGCGTCGCAAGACAGCGGCTCTTTTTCGTGGCTTGTTTCCTTTCATAAATCATGTGAACCGTAGGATCAGTAATGAACTTATGCTAACAAACCTAATCGTTTAAGTAGGATAGTAAGATATAAAGCCTGGGAAAATCACAGGCGGTTATGAAATCTTTTTGTACGTCTCATCAATCACTATTTACTTCTGAGCATGTAGAGGTTTGTTTTATTTTTTCCCACTTTTCTTTTAATCCTTAGGCATGGATATGTGTGAGTAGCTTTTAATTAACCAGCTGCTGAGCAAAGGAAGACTCGGGATCTGTGTACAGGCTCATACAGCAGCGTACACATGGCGCTAAGCTCTACTGAAAGTGGTGGAAACACCAGAAAAGTTAAATATGTGCAGAATAAAAACATTGTACAAGAGGACTAATGGCGATTGGAACAAAAGTTCTCGGACCAAAGTTAAATGTATGTGGAAGAATTGTTTTGAATAATGCATTGTCCATCCGTTAGAGTAATGTTGAGCCAGTAGCCTGTTTAGGACAGGACAGGACGTCCTGAATGTGATGGCCATCCATCACAAGGCATGGATACTGACTGTGGACATTTTAGGGACACCATTTTGCCTGACTTTTTGGACTGTAATAGGAAACCCATATGAAGCTGGAGGGAATATGCAAACTCTACACAGAGCGTAAGCTTAGTGGCGTTGTTATTCAGATGAGACATAAAAGCGAAGTCCTGACTCTCTGACGTCATGAATGGTCCCTGGGAATCTTTTGAAAAAGCAGGGGTGGTATCCGGATGTCCTGACTAAAACTGCCCACTGTAGCCCTATCAAATCTGGCCTCCATTCATCCCCAGTATCTACAGTAATTGCTGAATTCTCTGCTGCCCCTCCAGCACCTTTGCTACTGTGTGGTGAACATACTGGTGCAGAATGGCTGCTGTCTCATCAAACAGGGGGGTGTTACACAGAGGTGATGGTTCAAGTGGTTCCCCTGGTAAGCACTTTGGAAACCTCCATCCATCCATCCATCCATCCATTGCCAAAACCTACATTTTAAGTGTAAAAAGAAAAATCCCAAATTACTGGTTGTAGTGTTTTGTAGTGAGGCAGTTTCTTCCATCTATTCTTTAACAATCTGCAGATGACAGGTAATTATCAGTAAACAAAAATCTTGAAAAAAACACAGTGACCCAGTATTTGGAATGGAACAGTTCCTGGAATCGAAATGCTGTCTAAGCACTTGGATCAGACAGATTTTTAAGCAGCACCATTCAACCAGATGAGTCTAGTTTGTCTTTTGTTTCTATTTTCCTAATGCAAAGTCACTTTTCAGACTCCTGAAAAACACTCTCGGATTCTTCAAGGACAGTTGGATTTCCTTGCTATTCTTGGCAGGCAATGATTTCCCAATGATGCCTCAATGACACGCCAGTGATGCCTAAATTATACCCCAATGATACCCCTATGGTACCTCAATGATACCCCAATGATACCCCTATGGTACCTCAATGATACCCCTATGGTACCCCAATGAGACCACTTTATTAGTCTTTGGTTACTGAATATCTCACAAGAGCCTCCATGATTTGTAAAAGGCCATCCTGGCTATTGAGTGGACCTTTCTCAAGTTAGCTTAAGGACTTTGATGCATTCTTCATTTCAAACTCCTGATCGTTGCATTTCAGTATGAAACAGAAGCTCGGATTGCTAAGAAGTACCACTGTAAGGATTTAATGTAATCTCTGTCGTTTAACAGTGAGATATTGCTAAATGTTGCTTTATGTGCAGCATATGTTATGATACAGGATAATGCCAGAAAGAAAATACTGAATTGGTGGAAACAAGTACAGTAGAATGAATCTCTAAAGTATGCAATCATTCGCTCATGTAATGGGACCCATGCTGGATGTTATTAGACTTACTGCATTATTTAAACATGAGCAAGTGATCAACAGGGAACTGGTGGACTATTAATGGACATAAATGCCCTTTTTCCAATCTTTTTTTTCATGGTTCATTACTCTGCTTTGTTTGCCCTGATCTGTGCCGAGTTCTTGGCGGAAAAACCAAAATAAAATCCCACAGCTTGTCAACGTGTTCACTGTAAACATATTGACAGGTGAAGACACAACTGCTGAATGCTGATTGGCTGCCACTGTAACACTGACATGATATTACTGTTGCTCCACACTTCTGCATCTCAGGGCTCGTGAAGCCTCATACATCAATATATCTGTGGACACTTTCTCATTCAAATCGCAGGTTAAAATAGTGAGTCACCCAAAAATACCTAGAACTGGAGAGTTTATAGACAAGTGGCATCTACACAAGGGAGCAAGACGATGGAAAATTTCTTCATAGCAGCTCATTCAACCATGGCCCTCAACTCTGTGTGCTCCTCAAGTCAAGAGACGCTCAGCTGAACTTGAGTTCTGTTTTATCTGCGCCTCACCAAGCTACCATCTACTTTAAAGCCAGGTTTGCAAGAGCTTTGCTGACTACCACTACAAAACCTCACTTGGAACGTCACACTGATTTGCCTTTTCTTTTTCGCTCCCTGTCACGGAGCAGGAAGCTCTTTTTCCTCTGATCGCCCAAATCTCACCATCCCACATCAGTCCCTTCTACAGGGACAATAACACCTTTGGCTCCTTCTGCTGCATCTGACTGGAATTCGCTCTCAGACTCATGGCTTCCCACCTTTCCTCCATCTTTAAATTAATGTTTATTCATAGATGAAGACATTAAATTTTACTCTAATACCAGTCTCCCTGTAAGCTGTGGGCTCCTTGAATTTACCTGGTAATCATTGTACACACCCTAAATAATAATAATAATGCAATTGGTTGATACCCCATCCTGGGTTGTTCCCTGCCTTGTATGCCTGTAGCCTCTCGGATCGGCTCCAGACCCCTCATTAGATGAAGCGTTTACAGAAAATGGATGGATGGACATTCTTTGAAGTTGATGCCCTTAGCTCCCAATGCCAGCTCAGCTCCAGCACCGAAACCTTCAGGGCTCCCTGTGTGGTGCTTACAGCATTCCTTACTCTGTCCTTCAGATAGATAAGTGATAACATGTTATGATCTTCAGCTGCCCCCTAGCTAAAGAGAAATAGGTATTCCCCCTCCCACACATTCGCTCGCTGCTTCGTCTTAAAACTCCTGCGATCTGATTGGCCCAATGCCTTCAGAATGTGCTTTACTTAGAGAATTCCTGTAATTTGGCTGTAAACATTTCATACACCAAATATAGGCATTTAATGCATCTTGAACACAAGAATGATATTTTTGCTGCAGACTGATTTTCCTGGAGGACCAAGCAATAACAAATGGAAAACTCATTCTATCTTGGACATTTTTCACACAAAAAAGTTAAAAAGAAAAAAAAAACTTTACAGTATTATTGTATATTTTTCAGAATTTCATTTACAATAACTCCAAAAAGCAAACTTACTTTCTCCATATTAATGTTTAATCAATAATTTCATCAAACATATGGGTATATTTTTACCTAGTCAAAGATTCAACACAAACATTGAAATGAAAGATTGAAAAACTGCCTTATATAAAGTACATATCAGGAATGTTTTATAATAAAGATACTATAAGATTTTCTGCCTTGGCAGCAATGTCACTCGTCTGTGGCCCCTTAACCCCCAGCTCCATGGATGCTGCTACAGGTGGCTCCCCCTAGCTGCCAAGCTTAGTCTCACCCCCATGAGGTTTCCCAATTTTAAACAGATTCCTGTTATTGTTGCCACTGCCTCAGTCTGAAAACACCCTGTGATGTAGCTGCTCTCCTCTAGTTGTTTACACACAGAGTATAAAATGCCAGTACATGCTTTCGCCTAATCAACTGAGAATTTTCCCTTTTGATGTTCCAGAAGGGAGCATCAACAAACAGTTACAGAAGATGGATGGATGGACATTTAAGGTGCAACTTAAGGTGCCCCAGTAGTTAACTATTATGCTTGCACAAGAAATTTTGAACATTGCTTAAATATAAACTCTCTTCTTATTTTCTCATATTTTATATTCGCATATATTATGTTCTCTTATATTTTTCACTTTCCCAAAGAACACTTTTCATGAAGGATGGTCTTTTGTTGAACAGTAATCATATTTTTAAAGGCTGCTCTAAAAGGCTGATCTTAAATATTCTTATCGGGGGGAATATGCTTCAAATGGCTTCCTTGTAATCATATAATTAGCTGGACGATGAGTCATTTGACTCCGTTTCTTGACTTGTGGAAACCTGAAATCCACTTACTGCTGTAACTGGTCAATCCACCAATTCTCAAACCTGAGTATCTGGGTGATAGCTGTGGCTTACAGCATGCAGTCATGTGACTCTGTGGCAATCATGAGAGGTGCTAACGGGCGTTGAGCATATTGCATACGTATTTCTCATGATGTTAAGAAAGTGTAACAGCCAGTAGTATCTGAATTTCTATGTATAACAAATCCACGATAATGAAAACCAATAAAAAAAAATTACAAAAATGTGTCTTACATGTTGGGTACAACTGATCCACATCAAAAAATAAGATTCTACCCGAACTACAGAACTTGAAACGTCAACAGATCCTCAGATATTTTAATGTAGTTTAGGCTTAGATAGGGAAAGAAAAAAACGCTTTCATCCTTATCTGGTAAGTCAGCCTTCAGCTGTCATAGCAGAGATGTAGGATATAGTTAGCAGAATCACATTTACTGTAGATATGATATGGATTACAAATAAAATCATTCCCACCGACAGACATATAGCGAAGAGACTAGATACTTCAGAAAGTGACTTTGTATTATTATAGTATGACTACAGGCAGTCCCCAGGTTAAGAATGTCTGACTTTTACATACGAACAGACTGTCATAAAACCTGCTATATTAAAAATTTGAGTTAAATACAGTGGTTGGTAATAACAGATGTACACACTACTGAAAGTACGGTGCAGTAAGTAGTTACTTGTATTAATACTGTATTTTCATCATTATTATTATTATTATTATTATTATTATTATTGTGTACTGTTGTTATTGTTCTGAACTGCCTACAAATTTGACTTAAAGCAGTCTTATGCAATGCATCTTGTTCATAACCTGGGCGCTGCCTGCATTGCATGCTAAATAGGCACTGCTGCTAAATTTGCCATTTAAGGAGTCCTTCTTAATGAGCTTTTTACGGGGCTTGTAATGGGGTCAAAGAGAAAGCAAGAGGAGGAGGGAGAGATGGGGAGAGCAGGGAGTGTTAAGGGAGGAGGTTTTAGCACAGCGCCCCCTCCAGCCCCCTGCAGCCATTATTCTTAACTGTCAGTTTTTCTGCCTCGACAGATTACCAGCGACTGATTTTTTTTCGAGCACAAAGACCAGTCTAGACTGACATAAATTTCAGACTCCGGCTGTCTTCGTACTGTGAAGATTTAGGGAACCAATTCTTTAGGCAGCACTGGGATGATACACAGACCCCTGTACGGCTGGACACACACTGTAAGATAATGTAAATGGTTTGTTTTAAATGAGGCACTTTGGAAACGACATACGTGTTACAGATACCTGGACCATTTGTCGAATATTTGGTAATCCACTAATACTCTGATGTAATTCAATTATGAGGTGAAATAACTAAGATATTTAATTGGACTATTTAACTGGAGGATGGGATGATAGATTAAATTAGCTTTGCAGAGATTGAAATACAACCACGTGAAACACGTCTCCAGCAATCTGATTGCTTTGCGAAGCCTCCATGATGTTTCCACATTAATCAATTCAGTCACACTTTTCATATGCCTTGTGCAGTGCTCTGCAAAACAAAAAATAATATACATACTGTACACATGAAACACCACATTGTCACCATTTTCAGTCTCAGCCGAGCTGTCATAGTCTCTCTCAAAAGCCGTGGTACAAAACGTCACATCAACCAAGTACTAATTTACCTTGGGAAAATATTTAACAGAAATAATAATTCTGAATAATAGCGTTTGTAACGATGGCCAGCTATGAAAATAGTTTTTCATGAATAAACCATACTGTATAACTGCAGGTATACGTACTATCAGTACTGAATTCCTCTTTGTGTTAAGCTTGTCGGAATTCCATTGGCTTCTATTTGAGCAACAAAAACAACACTGAACTGTTCCATAAACATATATTATTCCTAGCATTGGAGATTCTGGATTGTTCCTAAAGCGGGCACTGAAATTGTTATTCAAGAAATTGTTAATTTTTACAAAATATTAATATATTTTCTCAAATGTCTTGGAAATAACCATGCTAAAGAGAATATATTATTGTAAAAATATTCATTTTGAGGATTTACTAGTCGCAGAGACCACAGTACTGAGAAATACTCAATAAGCAGATGCACTTGGTACAAGCCAAGTTCCCAACTGTGACTAACAGGAGGGTACGTTGTTTAATCAGGCATTACACCGAATCAACACCAGTGGCAGATGCAAGTCCAATCCCTTTCATATAATCCAAAAAGCCAGTTAGCTTTAAGTAGATTTCTACCCTACGCATTTCCCCTAAACCAACAAATCTATTATTATAAAAACCGACTAGCTACATATGAAGCAAGTCCAGATGTCCTTTGCAATTTGGCGATGAAGCACCTACAATCCTGTATCGCTGAATTTATGAGGAAGGTTCTAGCATGAAAGGTCGTAACGGTTTTTATTCCAGTGGTTATTGAGTTCACAACATCCTCTCTGACTCATCTCTTCTAGTGGTGGTTTGGAGCGAGGTAACATTTAAGGTCATTTTTACCGATTATTGTGGCCTAAATCACTCTTTTGGAGTGATAAAAATGTAGATCAATAAATATCAGTCAGAAGTTAAGAAATCATGCATCACCTGTGCACATAATATTAGCAGGATGCATACAGTTCATTACCATGAGTTATGGACAGTGTAGGCAGATCAATAAGAGCTGCAGTAAATTGACTCTGTTGTCATAATGCGCTGTATATTTCGTGTATTTTTAAACAATAATTTGATACAGTAAGATTGTTATACGAGTGCTTCATTAACACTTCATTTGTTTGTTTCGTGTTTTTTTATAAGAAGCAGCAACTTTCTGGACAAAATATATTAAAAATAAAATTGCAGCTTTGTGTTCAAGTCAAAAATGTCAAACATTTCCTTATTTGTTTTCTTATCCACTGACTTAAACCACTGTTTTAAAACGTTAACTAATCTACTCATTATCAACTCATTGAATGAATATGCTTTTTTTTAAAAAAAAAAAAAAAACTGGTCTTTTGTTTTTGAAAAACATACTGTAAGGTTACCAGGTCAGTTGCCTCACCCAGATCAATAAAGCATGCTGGTTCTCTCAGTGATATCAGTCTATCACGTCGGTGATGTTTGTACATGTTCTGCATTTTACAGAGACACACTGCAGTTTCTGGATATTCGGTTTAAAATACGAACATGGAAACCATCATGCCACATGTCTCAAAATCATTGTGCCACATCTCTGAAAAGCAAAGGACAGAACATTATAGGAAGAAAATATATTGCTCTGCCTGGAAGGAAATGAGACCATAAGTAAAAAAAAACTTTAAAAGACATGCAGATTCCCACCACGCCGAGATACGTCGTTTCAGTTCTGTAATACCCCACATATGCCAGTGTCAGAAAATTCAGCGATTTTTCGTGACATCTTCAGAATCTGTAGCAGATTCAGGGGTGCGAGGCCCCATCGCCACCACATCTTATCACAAGGTGATATTTTGGGGTGAAAACATTTTCTTAGCGTGTTGGCGAAAGGTGTTTTGTGATGAGACACCTTTGCACAAAAAGTTCAAAAGGAAATCAATGAAAGCAGTTTGATGTGGCAGAATAATTACATGCGGCAAGCCGTGACATTTTCATCCTACCTGAGGCCATAGGGGCTCCTAGCCTGAAACACAAGATCGTGAATTATACAGTAGGGTTCTGTATAACAAAGCAGGATTTCTTGCTTAGCTAGATAACTTGCTGGATTTAAGGTAGTCTGGGCTAAATGTAATTCAAGGAAGATGAAGTCTCTTTAAACTGGGGTACCTTAAATCCAGTTAAGCAAGAAATCCTGCTTTGTGAACGAGGCCCCAGATTACTGGCAACGTGAAGGAGCATGAACATTTCTAAGACAGAAAACTAAACTAAAATGTGTCAAGAATGTGCAGAAACCCCACGGGCGTATACACTTTATAAACCCACTGTACCACATATAAACACAGTAAGTTCAGCATTCAATGCAACTCGTCAAACACAAAGAATCTCTTCAAGTCTTGATGTATATTTTAACATCCCTGCATGTAAAGAATAATGCGGTGCATTTTTTTTTTAGGATGGAGATAACTCAGTTTAAAGCATGCCGTGGCATTTGGAAAATCACTCTTTGAGGAGAGGAGTTAAGTGTAGAGCGACCGGGTGCTGATGCTTGCAATAAAGATTTCATTAAACGTGCTGATAAAAAGGGCCAGCAGCCTCTAAAGTGAAAAAGCCTATAATTTACCCTGTTTCATAATTACAACAGGTTTCCGTCAGTGCGGCACTTAAGGAAACACCGGGTAAGGCGAAATGAGATGGTGTGGCAGTGCTGGCCACCTCCTGCCAAGTAGCCGGTTCATGTACATCGCCCCCTGCTGGTACTGCTGCTTCACTGACCAGCTCCCCTCTGATTAACCCAATTTCTCTTGCTTGTTTAATATTACAAGCATTATGTCATAGTGATTCTCTCTGCTTCCCACAGGAGTTCTGGCCAATTGGTTTTTGGTGTTTGCTGTCTGTGGCGGACGGCTGTTTCCCCCAGCGTATATATATTGCACGTTTATGCCACAGGGTATGTTTTTGTTTTGGGTATGACTGTAAATAAATAACACATGGAATTTAGTATAAATATATAATATAGTGCTGTCATGAAGACCTCTTTTCAAAGCAACCCCTTCAGGCTCCCTATATACAGTAACACAGAAGCTAATGTATTTGCACCCAGCTCTGGGTAGAAGTCACGATCCCTCCATTTTTCGTCTGAAAACTGCTGCCTTAAATGTTTAAGAACAACTTGATATTTCACTGTAGGTTTTTTTGTGTTTTGCCTGGTTTTCCTTCCATCCAGTCTTACTTTAGCTAAGTAATAAGAGCATACTGGGAATTTTAAAAGGCTTTTACTGAAACATGTTAAAACTCAAAAAAATGATAATGAAGGGAATGTTTATGTTTAAAACATACCAGTACAGGAATTTAAAACATTTCAAGAACTATAACTTAGAATCAGTTATAATATTCAATTCATTACTTAGTCACCTTTTATAATAAGAAGACAACATGAAACCAAAAATACAGCTTTTAATACTAAATAGTATCATTATTAAATGTAATAATAAAAAACACAGAATTTGCGTCAAATAGCAAATTAATTAACTTTTATAATGCAATAAAAACTTCCCAGAAGCTGGAGGTGCCTTCATAATCCAATAAGCACCCATAGGTTACGGTAACGATCAACATAGACAGTTTTATGTGTAAATGTGTCAGTACTGACAGACTTATTCTTGGTATACTAATGAAAATAATCACTACTGAACGTCTACTTTTAATTACCCACATGGGTAACTTGGAAGAAAACCAGAATCAAAGATAAGTAATAGCTACATTAGGAAAAGAGTTACTTATCTGCAAATAATAGCTAAGCAAACTGTAAATAATAGTCCTGAAGGCCAGTTAAACACAGTAATTGAGAAAAAGTACTGCTCAATGGGACCAAAATGAGAAGGAACCCACCCTATCTGTACCACTTATCAGTAGCGGAGGAGGCGGGAGGCAGAGAGACCAATCGGGGGGGGGGGGGGGGCCAGTGCAAATTTTTCCAGCCAGAAATTACCAAATGCCCCTTTTGTTTTCATAACAGATAATCATGCAAAATTTGCAACAAATTACTGAGAACCCTCGCCTCCTCCAATCAGCAGATTCCACCACACTCCCCCTCCCCAATATGAAACCCCTCCTATTGTGAGACCCCCCTCCGCCCCTGCCACTCATCCAGTGAGCCTAACCAGGAAGCACAGGGCTGATGGGATATCACTCCATGAACAGGGCACATACACGTACAATGGGCAAAATGTGCAATCTAGAGATGATCATTCATAAGAAACCCACAGAAACATTGAGCGAACATGCAAACTCCACAAAGAGATGAAATAGGAACTCCTAGCCCTGGAGTTGCGAGGTCACAGTGAGCTGCCCACTAAGCCACCGTGCCACTGAAGGGGGGGTGTTAAACTGTATGCAGCCGGTTTATATGAAAGGTAGACATTTCTGAAGATTGAAAACCAGGAAACTGGCATCCAGGGTATTTCCTATCCTAGTGGCCTTTGCTGCCCAGGTTGGGCTCCAGTCCCTCTTGTCATATTAGTTTTATTAGAGATTCTGATGTCTATGTATCATTTTCAACCATAAATGTCTTCGACAGAGTGCAGATGATTCTTTTTTCAGGATCCCCGATGTGTGATATTTAAATTGCAATATTGTGACTTATATATCTCTCTATAAATTACATGAGCATTTTTAAATCTAGTTCAATTTAAATCTAGTTAAATTTAAAACTTAAGGCCAAGTTTTTAGTAATGTATAAACACATTCATAATGAATTATAATGCATTCATAAAGCATTATAAACATGGCTGTAAATATTTATAAAAAGGCATAACACATTATAGCCATGATTAATTCTTAATGCTTATACCGACCATTATAATGCATCATAAAGGGATTTATAGTGCATTATATAGTACATGAGAGTTTCATAAAGCATTCATAATGCATAATACACATGGCTATCATTTGTTATGCCTTTAAATATTTATAGCCATATTTATAATGCTTTATGAATAATGCTTATAAATCACTAAAAACATGGCCTTAAGTCTTATCTATCTATCTATCTATCTATCTATCTATCTATCTATCTATCTATCTATCTATCTATCTATCTATCTATCTGTTTGTCTCTGTCTATCTATCTGAATTATTTGAAACTATTTGGAATTTTAGATATTACAAAGCAGATGCCATAACCCTGTAATGGGGAAATCAGTTAGGATTCCTGATAAGTTAGTTCCATCTTTCTGATGTGTAAGGAAGAGATTTGAATACTTGTTTTAACAAAAAGATGTATAAAAACAGCTGTGAAACAGCATTCTTCACTTTTTATCAGCACATAAAGAAGAGATCATGCATGTGATCATACCCATTCATTTCCTGAAAAGGGTTTCAGTTTTGTTTAGCAATTTTATTTATAATAATAACCCCGACTTGATAGCACATTGGGTGAGTTTCAGTCAGTGATCCAATGTGTGTTTCCCAAAATCCTCCCTGGAATTTTCCCTAAATAAAGCCCCCCCCCCTCTAATTTGCAGAGTGTAAAATTGGGTTGGGGGGTTGTTATTGTTCTCTCCCACAACAATATTCTTGTTCACTGATGTTTTACATTGTTTCTTTGTTTTCTTTTTTCTCTCTACAAGGGCCAAACTATCTTCCAAATGAAGTCTGTTTCAGATCCAAGCAAAGCAAGTGTGTTTGTTAACATGCTCATTGAAAAACACCACTTACGGTTTGCATTGCCTGAACCCTGTAAAACAGCATCAAGCAAATGCATTACCAAGATTATCGCAAATTATCCCCAAATCCCTATGGTTTGTTAGGAGTTGAGGAATCGTTTTCTATTCCTTGGTGGATAGAAACAGAGAATGCCTAAGCATTCATCCATCTTCAAACAGCTTCTTCTGGACAGAGTCATAGGGCAGCCTGAAGTGGCCATGCCAGGCAGCACAGGGCACAAGGCCGGGGCTGAAACTGGGCAAGAGGTAAAGGGACGACCCAAATGCAGTCTGTGGTCGAGCAAAACCCACACAGGGGGTGACCAGACAGGATCACAAACGTTGACAGGTAACAATGATCAAACCGGAAGCATAGGACTGGGAGACGCCAAAATACAGGACGAACGAAGGAGTAAACACAAGTCAGCTGTGAACTATTAACGGGGGGCAGGAACAAGAGGTAAGACTAAGGAGGAGAAATGCAGGGATCAGGCAGGCGAGGCAGACTTTACGTGACAGCATGCAGACACTACAAGAGAATTAAAGATGCTAATGAACTAACGGCTTGCTTTGTACTGTAAAAATAAAGTACCTAGAGGAAACCATGAGAGCACCGTGAGGCCATTCAAAATCCAGGTGCAAAGAGCAGTACTGGATTTCAGGTGTTACCCACTCTGTCTCCCCATGACTAGATAGGTATAAAATATTTTTACATTTTTATTTCTTCATTTTACTTTTTTGTATAATTTCCAAAGAAAATTAAGTACCAAGGTTGCATTCGCCTTATACTGTAAAGGAAATATTCTCAAAGAGATATTCTCTTTGTCTTGTGAAAATAATGGCAAAAGATTTATAAATATATAAAATGCAATTACTGGCAAATGTAACTTAGGTAGCATCGATAGTTTTGTCCTTTATTCCATTTTAGAGAAAGAAGTTCTAAACTAAACACAGTAATGTTTTTATCATTGTGCCTAATTTCATACTTACACAGGTCCTGATTCTTTTTTATGTTTTCAGAGAGTCTTTCACAAGTGTAAAGCAAACAGAATTGCTAAAAGTCATGTCATGAAGTATTTTTAAAAATGTTAGTTTAATAAAAGGCTTTTGAATTTTTATTTTATAAAAACACAGCACTGCACATCCAGTTAGATACTTTGACAATCATGGATAAAATGACTCGATAATATTGTATTATACAATAATTATCTTTAAATGTCTGAACATTTAGACAATGAAATGCATTACATCTCCATAATGCTCTTTTATTATAGAACCATTGGACATTTTTCTTTTTTCATTAATCTTCACAATAGTATTTTTCATGTGTCAGAAGGTATGAAAGAGAAATGAAACAGAAATAAATGGACAAATGGAAACTCCTCATGTGTTTATAAATTGAAAGGTTTTCGGAGCGCCGTGTGCTTTTCACCCCAAAGACATTCCTTCTATTTTTATAGTACAGCAGCAGAAAAAAAGGGGCCATTTCCAGGCTGCCATTCAAATTTTAATGACAAAAGAACGGCCTTCTTGTGATTCACATGTATTCTGGTAAGATGTGAAGCTTTTCTTCAGTATTGCAAGCAGGGACTCTTCATAATAGCTTGACCAATCAGAGCCTAATCACTGAAAACAGGACAATCCTAAGCCTCTTTGAGAGGTTCCTGACAGAACATTATCACAGATATCAAAGGAAATAATAAAAAATCCTAAACATTACAATCCATAAACGTAATTGTATTGATATCTTCTGTTCTATTTTTGTCATGCCCCGCTCGTCCGATCCTCGTGTGTGCCACGCCCCCTGGTTTCCCACGTGTGATTCCCTGATTGTACCCAGCTGTGTCTCATTACGTTGCTTTAGTCTGGTGTATTTAAGTCCTGGTCTGACTTGTTTCCCCTGTCTGTCATTGATGTTAGGTGATGTTCGTACTTGTGAGTCCTAGTAAAGACCTGTTTTTCCCCGTATTCCGCTTGCCTGCCTGTTTCCTGTGCGCTCGCCTGCACGCACGATCGCCCGCTTCGCAGCGTTTAAAGCTGATCGTGACAATTTTAGAGTTCAGATTTCTATTGAATCTATAATCACTGAGGCACTTTTTTTTTTTCCTGCAATTGAAGCAAAGTGAAAAAGCTTAGTAATGCGTTTTCCAATATGGTGCTATGAGCGATGTTCTTCAGTAGCATTGCTTCACATCTGCTGTGCCTTATTGATTATCCTCTGTTGTCTAAGGCATCTGGTATGATGATTCTCAAGTGTTTGTTTTATTTTTTATTGTCTCACTTGTATTTTATCTTAATTTCTTTGCTTGTCCAGTCGTCCTTTTCTTGCTAAACTTGAATGGAGTCTTTATGTCAACATTTAGATGATGATGACATTGACATTTTTCAAATAACTCATTGCAAAATGTACACAATGGAATTTGTTGCATATCTAAAATGGAGGAAAGTTCAATGGCTTTTAATTTGGGCTTTGGCATGGAAGAACACAGTCTGAATTTATTCATCTTACTTTCCACAACATAATACACGAAAAGCTCTCAGTCCATTAATCAAGGCTGTAATCCATCAGGATCGATGATTACAAAGTACTTTGTGTTCTCAACAAACAATAAAGATGGTACCAAGTGTTCAGAAGAATTCTAAATCTAAAGTAAAGCTTCAATTAGTGCTTCGTAAAAACTCACCAATGATCACAACCAGACACAATGTCACAGATGGAACAGAACTTTCCAGTTGATGCAACAGACATTAATGTCACCCACAACAATTCACGATTAGCTCGGCATGAAGTTCCTCTACAATTCAATCTATCATGAATAATATCGGTAGAAAGCAAATGCAATTCCAGTTCCTCCAGATTCTGTTCTTCAAGCTGAAACTTCTTACTGTCTTGTTAAGCTTGTCTTATTGTTCTCATCTGTGAATCCCAGAAGAGCCTTGAATTCAGTCATCGCAGGGTTCGGTTTAGTGAAGACATTACAACCAGGATTATTCTGTGACCGCTCACTATACTGTGACTCTTCCCCTTCATGCAAACTTACTCCCTATCAAAGTCCTGTTCGCGGTGACATCCACATTTTCCTTGCATAAGAAATCCCCTCCAAGAAAATGACAAGGAAGAGACATTTTTTCTGCTTCACTTTTTCAGAGTGTAAGTCCGTACACTAGACACTCTCCTTCAAAGAATCCTCTTACTCTTTCCCGTTGCAATTCATTGCAGTACTGGGAGATGTTGTTTTATCAGTATCCATTTCTTTATGTTTTTACTTTTCAAATATGCCGTAATTTTTCAAATACATTTATATATTACTACTTACATGTTAGGGTTTGATTTTTGTTTATTTAAATCAGGAGTTCTACACTAAAACCATGGCTTCTACAGTGTTCAGCACTGTTAACAAAATGTCTATTCACATTTAATATTTTTTCCACTGTCAAATTAATTGTATTCAATTTGTGTGGTAAAGACATAAATATTATTTCATCTGCCATGGTATGAACCGTCCCAGAATCACTTCCCTAGTGTTGCGATATTATGCCAAAACTTTCAGTCGGTCTGATGATGCATCGTAATGTACTTTAAAACCTAGTTTCGTGCTGAATTTGCAGTTTCGCGCTGAATTGCGGAATTGCAGTATCTGGATCACTGAAAATCGGTGCCAGTCAAATCAGCTGATTTATGACGTTTATACAGTCAAGCTACTCAACAAGCAGGAAGGACTCATCTTATGTTTTTTTCAGCGTACTGTTTCCATACCGTTGCCTGACACAGCTGCCGCTAACGGTGAGTTAGCTGCCTTGTACTCTGGGGTAAGGTGACTTGCAAATAATTTTCCCATATTCCTCAGCATGGTCCTATATGGGAGGACATCTCCACAGCCCTACGCTTTATTTTCAGCCGCGTGCTTTTGTTGGGAACACTCATCAATCTGCACCTGCCCCAATTACGTTCAATGAGCTCTGAGAATATATCATTAGAGCCATTTTCAACACTCTATCCTCTTTCACATAACCTCTCCTCTTGTGACGCTACTGCTACTAATGATAAGTATAAATAGGCCTGAATTTTATAGTGGCTCAAATGAAACACTAGTTTTTTCCTTTTTTAAAGGACAAACATAAAATGCAGGTCGATACAGAAGAGGATTAGGGCCACCATGAAAATATTATTTGAATTCTCAGAAATTCTGCTTTTTCTCAGAATTCTCAGATTAAAGTCAGGATTAAAATAATATTTTCATGGTGGCCCTAATCCTCTTCCGCAAACAGCGTTAAACAATCTAATATCTATCGATGTCAAACTTAATCTAGCGTCTCTGGTTTATCAGGCAGCACAGTTACAGCAGATCAAACACACAACATTATCTTTAACATGCCGCACGTCGCCTTTTCCAAAGCAGTTTATGCCTGTTTATTATTTTACGCATTTGTGAGTCCACGCAGGCTGCAGTAAAGTAGCTTGTTGATTGCATACGCCATTAGATAACAAGCAGCCTGTTCTGATGGCGAGTGCAAAATCACTGTGCAAACTTTGCACCTCAAGCAGAACCATGGCTGAAACCTCGACTGAAAAAAGCAGTTAAAAGACTTAATTAAAGAGTACACCTGCAAAACTAGCTATCAGAATGCTTCCCTATAGCACAGTATGCTTCATACAGAAGTGTGGCTCCCTTAAAGAGGTACACATCAATGTATATAGTTCTTTGGCGTCAAAAAGAGTGACAGCTACAATGACTGATATTGTCGTTTTTGTACTAGTTTGTGAAGATATCTAATTTGGGATGAAAGGTGACTGTAGGTAATATGTTTGCTATCGTGTTTACAACATCTGATTAAATACACAAAAAAGTCTATACTCCAACTGTACACACGGAGGTAATGTGCCGAAATCCTGCTGCCCTGTGGTCCTGTTAATGACCATTGCACTGATAATGAACCTTCTACCTCCTAATTATTTCCCAGTCACCTCTCTGTAAGTGTATTGAATTGACGCCCTGCCAAGAACTATTGAAAAATGCTTGCACGGAATATACCACTGAAGGCTATAAGATGGGGGGGGGGGGGGGTTACGTTCCACTGCAAAATCAGAGTGGGTGATTTCATTACATGAGAATGAAATATAAGATAGGAGGGACACAGTGAAATAATTATTACTGATTATCAGTGGCAACACATAGAGGCAGGGATCCACCAGGGAAAATCATTTGTACACACATGTTCCATCAAGATCCCATTATAGTTACCTTTAGAGGATGTCCAGAAGCAGGGGCGGAACCCTAATGCGTCCAATAATGATCATATCTGCTGCTTTACTGGCTGCAGTTTCACTCAGAATGATGATTTAGGAATTTCATTCATTATATATTCCACGAAAATACAGGGGTGAACAAGTGAGCTGGAATAGATACCTTTCTTTGTTCCTGGTAGGTTTTGCAACATTAAAATATATATCACTGGCTTCTATATCACACATATACACCAATATCATTCAATATCTGAAACTATGTTCTAAAAAACATAACTGACATTACTGGCTAGCATGACAGCAAGATATCCACCTAACTTCACTATTCTTATGCTGCATCCTAATAGCAAAACACAACATAACAGTAAAGGGGTTTAAGTATTCATTTTCATATGCAGTAAACTAACCCTACTGTAAATATACTGATTGATTGGTTCATTCATTCATTCATTCATTCATTTATCCATCCATATTACAACCACTTTGCCTGAACAGGGTTGAAGGTGATTACATCAAGCAATGTAAAATTCTCCATTTTTAGATCTGGGTAATAGGTGAATCCTACTTATGCTTTAAAATTTCATGCCAGAAGTATCTGGAATTATAATCAGAAGCATGGTTATATTTCAAGACTATGAAATGTATTGTATATGAAAAATGATGATACTGATCAGCATGATTTTTACAATCATTCATTTACATAAATTGCATATTGCGATCCTGTACTGGATACACCGTTATGGCAGCTGGATGATAATTAATTAGAGGCCTCCTTCAAGCTCATTTCCGCTTCCTTTTTGCATCCATGCTCCTCCACAATAAACGCAGCTGAGCATCTGCTACTGTATTTGTCTCCTCTAGACTATTTAGATTTTTTGCCATTTTCATGCTCACCATGAAAAGGACAAGGGGGGACGAGGGAGTGTGATCACCGTGAGACCTGTCACCTCCATCGCCATGCCTGCCAGTCAAAGAGACCTCTTGTCTTGTCTATAGACATGGGAGAACCTTCCCTTTCTCATTTTTCTCTGCATCACAAGGTACTTAACTTGGGATTTCAACAGCTGCTCACCTTTAGCTCACCTAAGATACCTAAGAATTCCCTAAATAGATCCCCAAAAGATCATGGAAGACAAGGACACTTTCACAGGTTTAGATCTACTTCTTTTATTTTAGTGTTTAGTTATTTAAGCATTATGGCCAAACACAAGTTTACCGGAATGTTTCTGGGCAACCCCGATTACGCTGCATGAAACTTTTATGAAGTCATATCTTGCTAATATCCATTTTTCAATGTAATTCAGCATCTATGTAGCTTGTAGTAACACTCTCTATGAATATCATATCTATAAGAATCTATGAACGCATTCATAACTGATTCTAATGCATTCATAAAGCATTATAAAAATGGCTATAAATATTAAAAAAGGCACAACACATTATAGGCATGTTCATTATGCATTATGAATCTCTTATGAAGCTGTCATCTATAATACATTATAGATAACTTCATAGTGCAGTAGAAAGCATCCTTAATTCTTATACCATCCTTTGTAATGCATTATGAAGGTACATATAGTGCATTATAGATGAGGGCTTCATTGGAGCTTATAAAGTATTACAATCAACACTAATGCCTTATGAATGTCAATAGCAGACATTGTAATGCTTTATTAATTCTTATACCGGCCATTATTATGCATTATTAAGATATCTATAATGCATTATAAATGGCAGCTTCAAATGAAGTATTAGCTACCTCACTTATATGTATCCCAATACGATAAGGAGTATGAAAGTTGGAATATTTTTTTGATTTTCTTTTTTAAATGAGTTCTAAAGAAGTCCCCTTGAAATTAATAAATACATGGATAGGAAGATCAGAAATGAATTGTTTGCCTTGTTTTGGTTAAAATGGACTAAATGTAGATAATGTCATCTCTAAAAGGGGAGCAGTGGTGCCCCCTGGCAAGACCTGACCACTTTCCTAGTTCAGGTGAATAAAAATCCCCTGGCAAATCGCATACATAGCAGAGGAAGGTGCTTTCAATTTTAAAGGATTTATTCTGCTTTTTCCTCCTCCCCAGAACGGGCCTGGTGTCGGGGCACCTCCCCTAAGCTCCCCAGCACCCCCCCACCCCCCCAGCTGTTCAACCTACAGACTTCAAACAGGCAGAATCTCTCTACTAAAGCACTCAATGAAAGTGGAAGAAAGCAAGAGTTGTTGAAGAGCACTGCAGACACACTATTGCGTTTTCCCAGAACCTGCCAGACTCCAGTAATGCATGACAAGGTCTCCGACACTCTGAAACCTGCAGCTCAGGAAAAACAAAAAATAAATAAATAAGTGGAAATGAATGCTAAGTGACACGAAACAAACATCAAGTGCTCCCACAGCCAACAGAGGAAACACTAACAGTTCTGGGTGCTGCAGTCGCCGCTCACTGCCCTCCCGCTCAGCTGTGGCTCTTCTGCCACGCCGCTCACTGCCCGCCTGCTCTCTGCTGACGCCAGTCAGAGCTGAGCCCACGACGGCCTGCAGCGACTCTCCAGCCTCTCGCAAGTGACCCGGACACACGGCCAAGATAATTAAACCGGGTACTGCCCTTACTCCCCGAGGGACGGGTGCCCCCAGGAAACAGATGCTCTACTCCTCCAGTGAATGTTCCTTGTCACCTCCGCTACTGTCTGGCTCCTCTTCCTTTTTCAGACGCTGAATGGAAACCTTTTCCTTCCCAGAAAAATCCACAGCTGGTCCCCAAAGCCCATCAACCTCCTGGCCATACACTCCGCCCTTTGACGCAAGCCCGTTATATAAAATATATAAAAATAAATCATCCTTTATTTGTCATGTGCACAAGTGCAATGGCAGAATTCCTATCTTGCTCTCATTTGAACAACATATATACAGCTGAGAGCAAAGCTTGGTGTCTGAGTGTCGGAGCAAATCCTATATCCAGCACCCCTGCAGCAATTTTTGGGGGGTTAAAGGACCGAGACACGTGACAAGGCCAGTGTCCTTCTGATAAGAGGCACAGTGCCTTAACCTGCTGAGACACATACAATAAATAAAGAAATGTACATATTATCAAATAGTGGTGCACTGTAATATTACATAAACATGCAGTATATTTGTTATACAAACAAAAAATATGTTTTGTCAGCTCAGCTATACAAGTATTTTCCTCTTGCTTTTTAAGCTTTAAACTTGTTTAAGTTTGGTAGAAATATAAGATTTCATCTATAGAAATGAAAACATTGAGTTGATCAATGTAAATTAAAAATATCATTTTACTGTTTATATTAGGAGTATATACAATTCAGCTTCATATGTATATATGATGTATGACATCATTGGTATTCCCATTGGTTTTCATGGTTCAAATGAATGTCACTTTGCATATGTATGATTAAAAAGACTCGCTCTATATATAAACATTATACGGTGCTTTTCCCCCAGTTACTGGTGCCACATGAGGACGGGGTTTTCAGAAAAACAGCAAGCTGTCATTGTGTAGAGAAGGTGCTGTTGACGTGAAGCTCCCATTAGTGGAAGCTCACCGTGACTCCACGTGATGAAATCAGCCCGAGACAGACAGCATACATGGGGTTTCTGGTTTGTTTAGTTTTGTTTTTGTTTAGTTGTTTTGTGCTTGCCTGGTTCAGCAAAAACCTTATAGCTCTGTAATGGGTTATTCTGCATTAAGCTGCAATCCCCACTCGCTCTACGAGTCACAGCAAGCGTAGCTCACATTGGTGTCTGCTTGTCACTCAGCTGATTCACGGTGGCGGGGTCGCGTGGGGGGGGGGGACTCGAAAGCTACCAGCCCGGAGATTCCACGGCCCACTCGCCGCGCACTTTGAAGGCACCCGCTGACCCACAAGCTATGCCTTCAGCAAATCTCTTTCATGTCGCAACTCCAGCATCCATTTGTGCCACCACAGGCTTGACCTGAAAGCACCAGCTACTCCCAGTGCGTAGCAGAGCAGAAGCGAGGCTAGACTGGCCGTCCCCATTGGTCTCGGCTATCAAAACATACACTGCAAGAGTTTTGTCTTACTGACAAACAAAGTACCTGAAGTTACATTCACATCTTCATACACATAACCCAATATGAAGTGAGCCTGACGTGTGTATTTGGGATCTGTAAGGTTATAGCAGCACCATATATAGTTCAGAGATGTTCACACTTGGTCTTAAAATCCAGACCACCACATACAGCCAAACTGAGCAATTTGTTTACCGAGGAGCTGAGTCACCTGTTAATTAGTGATCATTAAAGCCGACAAGCGTCGCGATTAAGATTATTGATGCTGGAATGTTCTACCAGGCTGCCTAATTTGGGACTCTCTAGAATCCTTGAGTGGGTGCGTTGGAATACTGCATCACCTTCCCACCAGAAGCAATTTAAGAATTTAAGATAACAACAATAAATTATTTAGAGGGGAAACAAAAACAGATTAGAACTATTAAAGCATTGTAATTCTGAGCCTGTGCCTGTCTTGATTATCACAAATTCAGTGGTGAATAAAGGACCACACACAACGCCGTGTGAAACAAATGTACCTGAACGTTTGGTGCGGATTCTAATCTCAATACCATTTCTAGTAATCTTGCCATTTCTGCAGCTTGTGCTGTGAAATAATAGTATTTCAGCAGCAATAGAAATAGTAACAAAATAAGCTTTTTAGTTTTTTATCCCATTTTGGCTAAAAAGCGAGACGCGTGTAATGTTAAACTGTACAGTGAGATGGGAAATGCACACAGTAATAAATCAAAGGCCTAATTTGTAAGAACAGGACAAAAAAGAAATTTAAATTTCCTGGGCCCATTGCTACTTTAAATGGAAGTACACAGGTAAATTCACCTGCATATTAGTGTAACAGCATAAAGCTGTATACAGTATATTCCTATATCTATATATCAAAAATCTCTGTTTATAAAATTACAATTAATGCTACAATATTCTACAGCTACAATATGTAACAACACTTAATTATAAATTGGACAATTTGTTTATGTAATACACGTTTAATTCACTAAGAATAATTTCTAAAACTAGCAAATGTGTGTGTGTATATGTGTGTGTATAGACACACATGTGAGAGTCAATAACCTACTGTACCAGGATTCCGCTGTGCACGAATAACCGCCAATCAGCACCACGTAGGCAGACAGTGACTGCAGGCTACTCATACTTGACCCAGAGGAAACTTAACAGGATGAGGTTGGTGGCCGCTAATTGTCCCAAACGACGGCGGGATTATCTGCCCCAGCATAGCAGAAGGCCTGCGCTGAAGGAGAAAGCTTAAGCGGAAGTAAAGTGTGAGCAAGCATACACAGCCAGAGGCTGCCAGCCTTCATAACCTCCAGGGATATTCTGTCTGCATCCTCATCTCCTACAAATACATATATACAAGCAATGTGCTTCTCCAAGCAGCGAATCACGTGACTTATACATACGGCACAGCGGTAGGGTCAATGGGTTCAGTTACTGCTTGGCTAAGTATAGGAATGGTTAAGATGCACGTGATTTTAGATCTAAGCGGTGTGATTAGTCCCAGCCAGTGATGTGTTCAAGACCATCTGTTTTGCGATCAAGGCAAGAGCAAGACTCATCCAACCCAAGACCAAGATCAGATCTCGAGATCTACAGTACAACTCTGGTACCAGCGTTTTGGAAACGACCTCCCTCCAGGGAGTTTTACATGCCACAGTATCTAGAGGTTACAGAGGACTGTGCCATAAACTAAAAGCATCCAGTCAGTGGCAGGTCTGTTACTGAAAACACATTATTAATGAGAGAAGTCAGAGGTGAGCAGGCAAACTCATTAAACAGGAAGGCCAGAAATATAAATGTGTCAGCACAACACTGCACTCATCAACCATCGAGTGCTTCTGGAGGCAACTCAAAATATTTTAAACTTTCTTAAATTTTCTAGCTTGCTATTTCGAATTCAGTTCATTTGTTATTTCTAGCACCACTTGAAATTTAGCAGTGATGACTATCATTTAATTTATCTGGCTCCCTGCTGAACATTCAATCAATAATTATATTGCAGCTCTTGGTTGAACATGAGTATGTGCAAAATGGGCCTATTTCAGTAGAATATGATAAGATGACAGTCGAAGATTCATTTTGTGGCCTTTTAAGTCAAATTTTGTGCTGATTTTTTTTTTTTGTAATCAACAATGCAATTTCTGATTAATAAATTATTATTTCAGTACATTTCAATTCATTTTCAATATATTATCTAAAAAGAGTTAGTCATTAAGTTGCACTTGTCTATATATACAGAAGTACTGTAGAACAACATATCCAGATTGGGGGGGGGGGGGCATTTCCTTTAATACTGCCTGAATATTGAACAGGGCCACAATTCTCTTTTGCAAGAAAATGTCACATTAATTTGCATCACACTTGAGAAAGGCTAAAGGTCAATTACATTATTTCCTTGTTGGGTCAGGAGAAATTTCTTGGGAACATGACAAGCTGATGGAAAGAGGTAAACAACTCGAAAAGTGGGAAAGAAAAGATAGAGGTATAAAGTTCAGGGTCACCTGGCATCAGAGAAATTAACTTTTTACCCATCAGATGTGACTTTCAATTATCACTGCAATCATAAGGTTGATAGATTACTTGGTTCGTGGAGAAGGTAACCTTACATGCTGAATTTTCTTATCAGACTCTCATGATCTGTGATGCACTTAAAATAGAAGAATATGGTCTAACTGCTGGTCTGTGTTCATGTCAGTCGGCAGACTGCATGGCCGGGAGGGTGATGGCGTTTGGGGACTAGATGTGGGTTTTCTGGGAAAAAGAAATATTCCATCGAGTGGCCAAATAAAGAAGAGGAACCAGCGGAGGTAGCAAGGAGCGTTTGGTGGAGGAGTAGGGCATCTGTTTCCTGAGGGCGCCCGTCCCTCGGGGAGTAAGGGCAGTACCCGGTTTAATTATCTTGGCCGTTTGTCTTAAATTTAACAAGCAGGCGGGCAGGGAGCAGCGGTGCTCAGCTCCGACCGGCGTCAGCAGAGAGCAGGCGGGCAGGGCGCAGTGGTGCTCAGCTCTGACCGGCGTCAGCAGAGAGCAGGTGGACAGGGAGCAGCGGTGCTCAGCGCTGACTGGCGTCAGCAGAGAGCAGGCGGGCAGGGAGCAGTGGTGCTCAGTTCTGACTGGCGTCAGCAGAGAGCAGGCAGGCAGGGAGCAGCGGTGCTCAGCTCTGATTGGCGTCAGCAGAGAGCAGACGGGCAGGGAGCAGCTGTGCTCAGCTCTGACTGGTCTCAGCAGACAGCAGGCGGAGCAGAGTTCCATGGAGAATGAGGCACTGCTTGACATAAGGGGAGATGTAGTCGGGTCCAGAGAGGCAGTACTGGTTAATTCTCCAGGCAGTCTTTATCACTGGCTCCCCCTGTTGGGGACACAGTGAAGTTAACTTGCTAAATCGGCACCCCCTCAGAAGATGGTACCCTAGGTAGCCAGCTGTATCTCCTAATGGGTTGGCTGGCACTGTAGAGCGGACATAAAAACCTGTAGGGTACGCTGGTGACTGGAAGGTGCCATTTTGAAAGCCCCCTTAACTGCTATATTCAGGTCAAATTTTTGTATGCTATGCTTAATGTAATTTGATGCTATTGTTAAATTTAAGCTTGTGCACTGTGATGTCCCTGCATTCCTGTACTGGAGAGGAGGTTAGGAGACGGATAGTATTGTTGTGTGTCACACACGCAATTCCTTTAATCGCCCATTCACTGACACAGTGATGCCAGACACTAAATATCTAATTTAATTTAATACATTTCCGTACAATTTCTGCCACCAAACTTGAGTTATTTATGTAATACATTAAGATGAACATATTAAGATGATATTAAGATGAATTCATACAGAGATATAAAAATTTGGACAGATGTCATTCTTTAAGCAGAGTTCACTTTATGTCACAAACGGTTTACTCTGGAAGAACGTTCTGATTCATCTTCAGGTTCCTGGATGTCTGTGCTACAGTTATACCCCTATCTGACTAAAAGTTGGCAGGTGGATGTTTCATCCACTCTATGGAAATTTCCGTATGGGGGTCACTGCTCAGGTTGTTACAAATTAAATCATCATATTCAGCTGAAATTTATCAGCATGTATATAAGCATATGAGAAAGGCCAATGCCGGTATTGATCAGAACACTCCGTCTGAACTCTTATGATGCCTTTAATCATCACTGCTTCAATCTCTATTAATCATTGAGGGAAACGCAGAAACGTTCATCTCTTTAAAAAAAGCTTTTGATTTGAAGGACGCTTTCATGAAAGTGTGCTGTACCTTGGAGAACTGTCTTTAACCAAATAGTTTCAACAACACATGCAGCTGGACTTCTGGTTCTGGAATATGCAATTACCGACCACCCATTCAGTGGGTAGCACACATTCCTACGACTGAGGGTTTCATTCAAAGTCCAAACTACAAAGATCATCTCCAGGACACTGAAGAAACTGACAAGGATAAGCATTTGGAAAACAGATGGACATATTGCTTGTAATCACTATTTAGTATTTGAATACACATGTTAGGAAATTTAAATCCAAAAGAAAACAGTTTGCTTTAATGTTAGATTCTGTTTTAATAATTTAAATCACCAGCACTAATTAGAACTGCTAAACTTAGCTTAACTGCCAAGAACAATGTCATAAGACAAGGAAACAAAGATACTGGAAACTTAAGAAATGAATTTGTTCCTGTTAGTGACCATCATCAGAATCTTCAACTACACCTTTGTCTTATGTTATCATTCATTCATTCATTCAGTCAGTCATGAATTGAATCATTCACTCATCTATCCATTCATTAGGATGCAACACATCTACATTGTGATATTTAGAGATTATCCTTCCTTAGAAAGTCAGAAAGTCTGTCCCTAAATGTATTTCCCTTGCTTTGTTTACTTTTAACTTATTTTCACGACCATATTAAGAACATCATCAGCAGTTTAGGAAGCCAAAAAAATACCCATTCATTTCTCTTTCCCCTCCAGTTGGTAGTGTGTCATACGCTTTTGGCTGTTACTCTGATGATCAGCCACATTCCTGCTCATCTGCACCTTATCTTAAACAGCGTTGTCACTAAAGGAAAAAATATGTCAAACCCCCCCCCCCCGATAGTTTAGAGAGGAGCTGTGTAATATAAAAGCTTAATGCCAGAGGTCAGAACACCTGTCAAGTAGTAACAGGCTTGCAGTCCATGCGACGGCCTGTGTGAGAGCTCTGTCTCATTAACTGCTGTTCATTCCTCAGACTATCCCACTGTCAGTGATGAGAAGTAAAGTAATTGCTGGACCCAGTCTGTCACCATCAGCTGACCGTTATTCTCCGGGTCCTTCGGTGGACACTCAGCTCTGCAATTTGCTGGTTTTGCCAGTACTTTCTCTCTCTCTCTCTCTCTCTCTCTCTCTCACACACACACACACACACACACACACACACACAAGTTGGTCTACCTATGTAAATGGGGGCCGTCCATTCATTTCTATGGGAAAAACCCTAATCCTAATCACGACACCCTTAACCTCTACCCATCCCTAACCTTAACCATAAGCAACCAACCAACCCAAGTACAAGACTTTTGGCATTTTTACTTAGTTCACAGTTTTACTTAGTTCACCCCTTTGACTGTAGCTATGGATTTTATTTTTTCATTTTTTCCTGCAATGTACTAAATTAAAACGGGCCTATACATTTAATAGGCTACGCTTACACAACTTTTTTAAACAATGTTACAAGCTGTAGAGTTTAACGTACACTTACAGTTTATCACCCGTTGCTTCGATTTTTAAAGAAACCTCTTAATTACCCATTAAGCAGAGGATGGTCTGTCACAGGGAGGGAAGGTGAGCTGAAAGTTAAATACATGTTGCTCACGATTGCAACAGTCATGACACTGGGAACTGAGCCAAGTCCTCACAGCCACTAATCCAGGTGGTTACGTACCTCATTCATACAGCAATGTCTTTCACTACTGTTACACACTGACCCAAGGGTGGAAACCTTCTAACTAGACTTAAATAATTTAAAACACCAAAATCTACCAAGACACCAGTCTTCAAATTTTCATTTATTTGTCTCGTAATGCTTGAAATTAAGATGTCATTGTACACAGGCATAATTTATAGCTCACAAGACAAACCCAATTAATGAGCGTTTCGTTACCTGCAACTGTACCTTAAATGATATTTTATTTTTCAAAGGATTCATTTCATATTGAGGTTTTCAATTATAATTGCAGCAATATTCACAGAAAGTAATTTCATCTTTGCATATTAAATAAAATGTTGGATATCAGCCCAGATCAGGATTAGGCTGAACACCGAAGTAAGTTCATTTTCAGTACTTTAATGCTGACATTTATGTAAAAGTAAATCATTACATCTTGCTAGACCATAGTAGTATTTTAGGCACTCAAAGAAATTACCTTCCTACAATGCATTACTAATTTATTTAGTTAGACACTTATCAACACGCAAAGCTGAGCATAGCAACGAACACATTTTAACTGCTTTCATGCTGTAATCAAGATACTCTCTTCAAATAAATCACTAAAATCAGTATAAAACAGTAGCTGAATTCTTTTAGATAAACAAACAGTCCCATGCTATATCACGGTGGGTTTCCTGGGATTTATGAAGAGAAAGTCTCCAGCATGACACATTTCTGATGGTCATTTATTATTTTTCTGTAAAATCCTTTTTGACCTTGGTGTGGTTTTGTACCATGAACAGCTTAACCATGTCAGGTGGTGGTAAAATCTGTCCTATAAAACTGTCCCAGTTGTATAATTCAAAGTTACCTTTGTTTTAAAAAGAGAAAGAGAAGGCACACAGTCATATATCTTTATATAAATACAGTCATTCGTGAAACAAGTTCTTGGTGCCTGAGTTACAGAAAAGTTCACGAAACAAAAGGCTTAAGTTTGTATCATTAACCCCGTGGCAAAGCCGAACATGTTCCAAACTTTTGCAAATATAAGTCCACAACATAATTGATCTTTGTTGCAGTAGGACAGCTATCAGCTCAGGCTGACTTAAAAATGTGCCCCCATCCTCATTGCACTTGTCAAATGGTATGTATGTGCGTATATGACTATGAGTGTGACTCTATATGTACAACATTATTAAAAATAATACTGCAACTAGTGCACTAGATAAGCAGCTCACCAATGTGTCAGAGAAAATTACAAAACCAAATTCTCAAAGTTATAACTTCACTGTGCAGGAGGAGGTAAACCCTTTCATTCAGACTTTGTCAGACCAAATAATGTGGAAACAGTCTCAGCTAATGTAAATCGTGCAGCCAGTAAACCAACGATACATTCTCCTATTTATTATTTGTCTTTTTATCATTTCATTTACTGTAATTTCATTTTATTTCATTTCATTTAAAGCAAACAGTCCGGAATGTAAGGGTAGCACTACTACTTCCGCAAGACGATTCAAACAAACAAATTACGTTATTTAATTTCAGAGTAGCTTTAAATTCCTTACACTTCATTTGCATAATCATCAAAAAAACAATTATTTCCTAACTGAAACATTTTCATTTTACGTTCAAAAAACATTATTTTCAATGAGTGAGACATACATGTTATTTATCCAAAATGAATCTTGCCTTCTCAGGAAAACCAAATGAAATTCCCAAATAAAAGGGATCATTATCACTTTTAAACAGAACAATGAATTTCCAAAAAAATGAACATTTTACCCTTCATCCTCCAGAAGAATTCACTTTCATTAAAATGTTTCTCGGAAAATTGGATTTTCTGATTATGTTCCATGCAAAACTTATAGAGATTTCAGGGATGATTTTGAAGATGTTTGAGACGTTTTAAAGACAATTATAATCACTCTCAAGAATTAACATATACTTATGTAAAGTACTTCCATTTTTGCCAGAAATCCTATGAGTATAGCACGGTGCTAAGTTTACACTTTCATTAAGATTGTCATCAGTTCAAAACAATATTATCAGGCCCACTCAATACAATATGTTTCAGACAGTACAGTCCTTCCCAGAGTTATCTCCTAAGTGAGTAAAGTGAGTAAAACACTTTCATACATGATAATGTTCTACCTCAGTTTAGTAGCAGTTTGTATGCGCTAAACAATAATTTTGTGATCCACATAGCCTCTATGTCCTAAATTTAAATAGGCTTATTGTAACTCTACTACACATATTGCATTTATTGTAAGATGGTTTGTGACTTTTCTGCTTAATCATGAATCTCCCCTCTTTGGACACTGTTGGCTGTCACTGTCTGTCCAGGAGTGCGGCGGTAACATAAGATTCCTTGTCACTTCTCTCCTGTCCCATCCTTGTCCGTAATAAGCATTTTTATGATGACTTCTTCGTTTTTTCCGCCAGTAAGCTCAAACCAGGGTTCATGGTGCTCCCCTTCACCTCTGCTCAGACGGTTTTTTTCCTTCCCAGTCCCCAGTGAGACACACATTAGAAAGTTGTTTCGCTTCCTGTCTGTTTTGTTTGTGCAGCATTACTTATTTTCCCAGAATAGGGGAAGGCCACGTCCTTCCCCCCACCCCAAGCAAACCTTATCCTTTTTAGGCTTTATGTGTTCCAAGCAAACAGGCTTCGGGGTAAGAAAAATAGGTGCTTTTTCACCTTTTGTAAAATGATTTTTTTTTAGCAATACAATAGTAGAATTCCAGCATCTTATCTTACATGTTCCTGTAAAGTAAACAAGGTCCAGGAACCGTTAACATGCTAAAATGATTTTTTTCTTACATCCATATATTTCTCACATGATTTAATACTAACCCTTTTCCAAAGCCTGCCCACTTATCTTTTATACTGTATGGAATATAATATCACTTTGGTCCTGGCTTGAAAATGAACATCAAAATATGAGGGACTCCTGTCCTCGTGTAAACCTGGTCATCCGTAGCCTAACCCTGATTTAAATATCCTCACATCCTGTTTCGGGGATACTCGTGTTTAGCTTATGATTGATCTTGCAATATTTTTTACATTTTCACATTACTGATACCTGATATAACTGTTATGTGCTATTTTCTCCCCCTGCATCCTTCACTGTCCTTCTTATGTTCATTGAGTTGACCACACGGCTCTCTACCCAACCCATGTAGTGTCAAATCCTGTGGGACTGTTAGATATCTGATATCTGAATGACAGAGTTGGCACAAATTGATCCCAATCAACGTTTTCAACTTGTGCTTGACTTTCCATTAGCGTGAGGATTGCATTGTGCGGCTGTGATGCCCCAAAAGACCATAGGATGATTTACCTTCTTAGGAAGAAATGTGTGCCCTGAGACCAACCCTTGAAATTGACTACACCAAAACATTAACCTCCTGCTTTGTTTTAACCCCCCTTAAATGGACAGGTGCTGAGAACCTTTTAGCTTAATCAAACATTAATGTTGTGAGTGTCATTCCCTGCAGAGGACACAGTACATCCATCACAATGCGGGAGAAGAGAATGTTCGCAATAAGAAAGTTTAGGAAGGACACTCGTGCATTTTTATATCTTATAGTATTCTGCGATATTTAATAGCAGGTTGGGGTTTTACAGTCGCTCTGAAAATCATGCTACTGCTACCACAAGACTGTTCCCTTGATATTTTCTGACTATTCAGCCTGCCTACACAAAGCACTGAGGCCGCTTAGTCAGTTAGCAGGTCGCACTGCTAACGACGTTACTGCCGGCACTCTACTCATCTTTTCCTATATCGGCCTCAGGAGACGTGCATGGTACTTATCTCACAGCTCCATATAGCATTCAGATTTTTAGCGTAGTTAGTTCTGTCATGAAGATCAAATTGCAAGCGAGAGTTAGCGTCACTACAGTTCATAATAAAATTAAATTAATTCTTATTTTTACAGTTGTATGTGGTTGACGTGGCATTTACATTTCTGATGTAATAAACAATGGTTTATTTTGTTTATGAGCAGTAAATGTCATATTGATTAATTATAGATTAACAAACTCTTCCCACCAAGAAATAATAGAGCGCTAATGAAATCAATGTGAAATGCAGAGGCAGCATGTTTGGTCCAATATTTTTGGATGTAATAATGCTGATCTTGTTTGATGACCCTTTCACATCCATAGGATATATGTATAAAACAAGAGTGTAAAACTCCTACTGTGTATTTTGGGGTTGTTCAATTGAGTTTTCATTATTCATTATGATATTGATTCTGCTGTATCATTACTTGCATCTAGTGTTATTAAGGCAGAACAAACGGGTAGACTGCATCAAGTGCTCTTCAGACAGGAGAAAATATCATTAGTATGATTGTGGTAATTTGATTTTTACCTTTTACTTATTGCTAAAAATATCTAAGTGTTTGCAGCTGCATTTTAATAAGTTAAAGTAGAGGATAATGTACTGGAGATGTTTTCTTTTTTGGCACCAAGTGCAAGTACAACAGATAAATAAACATGTATTCTGTATTCTGAAATGCTAGATACAAACAGATACAAATGGAGAAATACGTTGTTTTCAGTGTAGTTTGTCACTGCACATTTTTAAATATGAAAAAATAAGTTTTGCTATATTGAGCGTTTCATGCAATTTGAAGCATATATAAGTAATGCACTAAAAAGTGAGCTTTATATCTGTTATTTATGAAGCTGGAAATGCATTGCTAGCCCATAAAAAATACTAACCCACAACTCAAAGTTAATGGTAAGCAATAGGAATACTGTTGTCCAGCAGCTTCCTGGGAAACCAGATTATGCTTCAGTCTGTTCCGACTATGTTGTCTTAAATAAAATGTAGCACATCTAGACCACTACAGTGTGACAGTTGCTAAAACATTCGAAAAATCTCAAACTGAGCTTTATTGTATAAACAATTTCAATGTGAAAATATAGGCACTATACAGTATGCTAGTTCGTCTGCATAGTATGTACCTTGCTGCTGTGTTAACCAGGATTTCCCCCAGTTCAAGAAAAGTTCAGGTTATCATACCTTAAAATAGGATTATTAAATAAGATGTATCTAAATCAGCTGAAGTTTGCTTAAGTCACTTACTTAAACCTTTACTGCTCATGGGCCATTGTTACTGTAATCTCTGTGTTTTGTCATCCAGTTCACTGGTAGCAATAATTCTGCTGAGAAATGATTGTATGGCTGACACTGGCTCGGATAATCCAAAATGCCTTTGTAAGAAAAGGGCAAATTCCCCTTCTCCATAAATAACTATGGTGTTCATCAAGGTTCTGTACTTGGCTCCATGTCTTTTTGTTACAATACCCCTGACATTATTCAGCACTGTGTACAGAGTTTTATGTCTACACCTTTGACAGTCAAATTAACTTCCACACCAAGCATATCTCTGTGTGTCACCCACCCAGTCTGTGGCTGATTGCATTTAAAATTCGGAAACCTAAATGACCAACAACGTTCTGAGCTTCAAACAAAATAAAACAGAACTTATTGTAACTGGTCCTAGAAGTGTTTATGTTTACAGTTTAAATAAAGGTTTTACTGTATGTGTTTTTTTCTGCAGCTGTCCCAGGTTTCAAACTATGAATTTGGCAACAATATATCAAAACCTTTTTGCAAACTCTGGATTTCTATCACTGATTCAGTTGTTGAAACAATTGTCATTTTTCATTCGGATTGTGTCTCTTGAAACATTTGCTGGAAGCATTAATCTGGTTATAGTTTTTGTTAAAAAAGGAAAAGAAAACCACTTCTGGGGTTTTCACCTCCACTAAAACCTGGGAACATGGTACTTCTTCTCTCATTTGCTCTATGGTTTGTTTTGTAAAATTTATTACATCTTTCTGCTTAAATAAAACTCCTCTCATTAGTTTCCCTTACTTCTTAGACATAGTTCATCATTACACTCCCTCATGTACTTCTCTCAACCTGACTCTAGAGTAGTGCTGGCTGGATTTACTACCAAGTGTATTCTTGGCACACTATACTCAGTTCCAGGGTCTCCTCTGCTCTTAGAACTACTGCACTGAAGCAGTACAGGGCTCTTCTCCTATACCCTTATTCCCTCTAGTATAGTTTCCTCTAGTGTCTTCCACTTAAGACACACACCTTTGGATCATTTTTAGGACCCTCTTCCTTATTTATTTTCTAGTATTTCACTTAGTGGATGCTTTTGTTATTCACCCTGATTTTTTGAGGAACGACAGAGATGGTACTTCATTGATCCGTGGAGGGGAATTGGAGGGTATCATTGCTTTCATGTGATCATCGTAATCTGCCTTCTTTGGCATCCTGAAAGCTATTATTATTATTATTAATAATAATAATAATAATTATTATTATGCCGATTACTTTTTAGAAAGAACATTCGTACCCTTTTTTATTTCAAAACATAATGTAAAAAACAATATCAGTGGAGCTATTCACTGTGACTATCAAAGAGGAGTGATGACCACTTCTTTGATATGCTTTGTATGTACAGTAGAGTACAACTTCCAGAATATTAAAGTAGCTTAAAGATCTATCCTTAACCGTCGTTTTTGAGTGAAAATACAATGACTTTTCGAAGTGATGAAATTATGTTACTATCTAACCCCTTGCATTGTGTAACCGATACACATACATGCAACTGTAATTCTTGCTTTTATTCATATGAAATTATTCCATTTGCGCGATAATGCTTTTGCTTGGTAGTTTGTGTTACATTTTTTTAATGCTGTGTTCTGGTTACATTGATTGAATTTGTGGCTAAAGTGGTTGTTGCTACTGCTTGACTGCTGGCATGATTTAAAGTAACTGCTGGTGTGATGAGGATTGACCTGAGAGGGAAAATCATGCAGCTCTTATCAGGTTAAATTCAAATGCAATACCAGAACTCTGGATAAAAGATGTGGCCAGCACTGTATCTCCGAAAGCAGTGATTGAGTAACTTACTGCACGGTAGCCACTGACCATTTGCTTTTATATAGCAAAGTGCCTGGGATGTTGCATGACCTTGGGTTTGTAGGCCCTGCTGGTTAGCCATTAAACACCTGAAAAGGGGATCACTCCTGGACACCTTGGAAGTTCTAGGTGCCTCCATGTAGGCCGTCACCTCCATTAATGCTTGTCAGCTCAACAATCCATAGGAAGACAGGCCGCTGTATCTCTTTGATGCTGGTACGTTTATGGAATTGAGGCGCACCTCTCTATAGGTGTCAAAGAGGCCTGTTGCGAATCAGACAGATGTGATATTTAGTATGTTCGTGATGGTCTGATTGTAGAATAGCCAAATGTACCTGTTGCTGTTGGCTAGCGATATGAATCTGGACCTTTGTCCTAAAATGTCAGAGGGCACAATATATAGAGATTAAATTGATTACCTACTGAGGAGCTGAATTTATATACTATGGATGTTCTTTATAACTGCTAAACTTTGTGTATGGACACTTTTCTATCATCTATATGATATTTAATCATTCCCTTTCATGTGCTAATCTTCTCAAAATTGTTCAATTATTTCCAGTGTTCCTGAATGCCTAAAAAATAACTCAGGGTTTGGTATTTCTTAATAAAATGAGAGTCTATGTAGCATAAAATTTAGCAGGATGGTCTTTGATAATTTTGACTATATCACCGGCCTCGGAACAGGAGGTAACCTGTGACCTTATGTGGCATCGTGTTAAGTCACAGCAAACGATGGTGATTTGTGAGGATACATGTATCTTCTGACTAGACATCACAGGAACACATTGCTAATCTGTAACAGAAACAGACTGCAGTCACTGACTCTCGTTTTCAGTTTAACTTGTATTTATCTGTGTCTTCCATGGTTGGCTGAAACTGTCAGGATCTTAATGAGAAATTCTCTATGAAACATCTCTTAGGAAATGTAGGTCCACGGGAAATTGATTAATGTGACACTCCAATATTTTTATAAAGCCATTTGCTCCTTCCCTTGTCCCCCCAATGCTATATCGCTAAACACCCCGTAGCTGCTTCAGTGTGGCTCCTAAGAGGGTAGCACACAAGCCTTCAGAATCACGCACTATATAGATAACGACATCACAGCATTTCTGTATTGTTTCTATATATTTCCTCTCAAAAATTTACAAGTGCTGAGACTGTTTTGGACAAATGGCAGAATTCTACGAGAAAACCCAAAGTAGTTTATTATCCGTAAAAAAGACAAAGCAAAGTGTGAATGGAGAAACAATTAATACTAACAATAGTTAAAAACAAGCCCCCAAAGGCAGATCAGTGCGCGCCAAGAACGGCAGATTTTCTGCCTCCGGCTGAAGTCTTTCCCAGTCGGTGGCTGCTGATGGGATTTGGGCTGCTGACAGGACATTGAGCCCCATCTTCAGACATGTATGACCCAGGGCTTGGAAGGAAAACATGACCTGTGACTGTCGGAATAAAAAAGATGAAAGTTAAGAGAGTAACTCAAGAATAACATGAAAACAGAGTGAAACTCACAGGAGTACAAAGACCAGACCAAACAAGGTAATGTAACTACCAAAGGATGTGAAACAGCCAATCAAACAAACTTAAGGAACCACAATCTGAAGGATCAGGCAATGACTTTATCGTGCCTGGAGTCGAAGAAACCAGATTCACTTGGCATTTATATAGCCAATAGAAACTGCCATTTGGCTTTAGGAGAAGGAATACACCGAAAAAAGTGAGAATTCAGTCTTGGGAAGGTGCTACAACAAAATATGAACTCATACATGGGGTTCTGAGCGCATGTTCTGCTGGGGAGAGAAGAGAAAGAAAGACTCTGTTATATACTAGATAATCAGGCAGAGGTGACGTTAAAGAGGGGGCTCATCACCTGACCTCATTCACCCCCCCCCCCCCCCCCGGGGTCCTCCCACTCTCTTATGCTTACATTTTAAATATATTGGGCCCTATTTAAAGTCAGGTGCATGGTGGGCGCATTGCTATTTTGAGGCAGCAGAATGTGATGTAATAGCTTTCCACGGTGTTTCTGGCTCTTAAAGGGACAGCGGGATGACATTCTGATTGGTTTATGTGTTACAGCCGAAACATACCTGTGATTCATTATGAGAGTTAGCACAACCTTTCTGCACCATGCGTCTGGTGCTGCGACTATTTTTCTGCTGCTAAAGAAGCAGAAGTAGGTTGGCCGTGCCCTACAAGAACGTATGTCGTCTGCTTCAGACTCTGTGCTTTAGATCATTAAAATAAGGCCCATTAACTTAACAGACTAAATATCTACCAGATAAAACATGGACTCGTGGAGATGGTCAGAATATTTGTGCTACCATGACCGCAACTCTAGAAAACTTACATTAATTTTAAGTGCAGAGCTGCACTTTACCGATATTAAATGGTCATTTAATCGTCTTTTATCTAGGTATAGGCGGTGATATTTTTCCACTCGTACACTTTGACACGTCTTTCACGCGGCTTTATAAAAGTGCTCCTGGCAGAATGTCATTAAGCCGCCAATGAATAGATGTGGCTTGTCAACATAGGAATGAAAATATATGCATTATGCTGACGCCGTATGTCCTCCGGCAGCTGCATACAGACGTACTGAAATGATCTTTCAGCAACGGCACAAAACTGCTCGAAATGCAGCAAGTCCTCTGGAAGTATTTTGTGTGTAAGAACTGTTTTTCTTTCTTCTTTTTCTATATTTATTGTATTTAACTGTAATGCCTAGGAGGGATTTCCGATGTATTTTATCTGGCTTATAGTCAAAGATATTTCCGATTTAAAAATGCTACCTGGTGCTCCTTGCTTTTCTGGCTCATCCTGTAACTATGCCGGTAAATACTGTCATTTTTTATTGATATTATAATTATTTATTCATTATTCGGGATCAAAAAGTGTCTGTCGTAAAGTGCAATAACCAAAAAGTTATACATTTACATTTTTTTTGACTGATACAAAAATATTTCAAAACGTATTAGCGGAGAGTGCAAAAATCATTAAAGTCTGACAAATGCCAAGAGTTTTGTCGGCTTTGAAAACTGTACAAAAATGGATCTTATCACTTTGACTGGTTAAACATTCCAATCAATTAAACACCCCGGGATTTTACACTGTAGAAATTGAACTATACTCGGCATTTGTCGTGCAATTGTAAGTAGAGAGAGTTTTCTTGGCATAGCAATTTTAACTTTAAAGTACCCGAGATTGCCATCGTCTCCGTGCGTCAATGGGAAAGGCTCCCCTAAGTGGCCTTAGAAATGGAAATTTCACTTAATGAATTTCAAATCTGTGTTTTCTGACTATTTTGGGCTGTGACACCTGTGTGCAGCTCCAATGCATTTTTCATGCTGCAGTCATTCAATCTGTGTATAGTGCTGGAATGTGAAAGCATTTGTTTATAGATATACACATATATATGCCTGAGATATAAGATAAAACTTGCCTAGCTAGCACAGGTGACATTTACATTTGACAGACAATAATCGTATAAACAAAAAATAATAGAAACGTATAGCTAAAGAAATATCAAATGCTCCTCTGTATTGTCTATACACAATTCAGTTTATAAAATAAAGCAATGGTGTTGATGCAGGTTTTTATATATATATATATATATATATATATCCGAAGGCCTTTGAAGTCTGAGCCTGTAAACATAGGGGACCATTTCCAGGGGGCTGCTTGTCACACCACTCATAGCTTTTAATCTAAGTGCCCTTGTCCAACGAAACAAACACAGGCGCTTGAGCCCACACTGTCCTTTTCCATTACTTGTGCAAGCCGAGGTAAGACCAAGGTTTTGCAAAACCCAGCTTTAGAAATGGCAGCTTTATACAGTATATATAAGTCAGGTTTAAAGGTTCATGTGCCCCACGTGTGGCTCAGTGGGGAGTAGGGATGCTTAACCTTGCAAAATGAGCTGAATGAGAATATATTCTTGTACACTTTACTTGGGGGCACAAACCAGTTAGTAACTCAGTTACTACTCAAGTACAAATGATACACAAATATAGGAACTGCATGAAATACATGAACTGTTGTGACTGATTAATGATGAATGAAGATGATTAACACTTCTGGTTAATTAATACATTAACTAAAAGTAAACTTCTACATTACTTTTATCCATGGGTGTCGTTAGTTCCAATCACTATAGCCCCCAGTATTTTAAGTCTAACCCCCGATGCCTATAGTCTTCCTTCAAGAATAAAATAGTCACGCCCAGGTAAACTTGACTTACCCCCCTGATCTTTTCAATCTGCCCCTCAAGTAAAGTGTTACCACAGGTACAGTATACATTTATAGTGCTGCTAACTGGCCCTTTACGTGAACTACTGGCCAATCTGAATGCAACAGCAATGGGGAGAATGAGCTCGGAGCTATGAGTAAGACATTTCTATTTGCTCTATGGTGACTCACTCACCCCAAAGTGAAAAACACAAGGTGGGATCGAACGAAACATGAATCAACTAGAACTAATTTCACTCATCTAGGGAGAGAAAAACACGCATACGAAAAAACACATAACCAGTTTGGTTATCCGAATGGGAACTGCACTTACTCCCAGTTGTTGCTCCAGGGACTGGCTAGCCCAGTTTTCTCAAAAATGTATGTTGATTTTAATAAAAGCAACCGATAAACAAACAAGAAAACAAGCAAACAAATAAATATAAATATGCTAATTAAATACAACATCAGGCTGCCGAGTCCTAACTGTACAACAGGGGACGCTACTGTGTATCTTACCTAGCAAGGACTGTTGAGTATGCGGGTTTTCACTGCAACTCCCTGCTTGGATTGTTAATTAGAGGACTGATTGGCGGAAGAGTCCTCACACCTGGGTTTGAACAGCTGACCTAAAGCTTATCCCCCAACCCTACATAAACATTGGCCCTTTGCAGATAAGATTGCCCACCCCTGCTATATGGTTTATGGCATTTGTTGGATATTGGTTTTGTTATGTATGTGGTGTATGGCTGAATATCTCTTTCTTGTACACAGAAAAATAATCAGAGCCTCTGTCCTTCCAGAACGCCAACACAGTTGCGCCTTCAATATTGTTTTCTTTGTCTGGCTGTTGTCTGGCTTCTTGTTGACACATCATAAAATTCCCAGTAGCACATAATTAATTTCTACAGTTTTAACAGTTAGCTCTGGCTTTAAGAAATAAATGCGTCTTGTTGAGAAAGCAATGGACCAAAAATATATTAATTTTTGCTTTTGATTTTACATGGGATACTGTCCGTGCCTTTTCCAAATTCTAATATGTTATATGCATAGCTAGAAACATACAGATTTTGTGGTAGAGATGAAATACAGAAATTTTTGATAGTCTAAAATAGATCCAATATACAATGTGACATATAGTGTTTGACAAGGGACTACGTGGATGAAATAGCATGCAGTTTATTACACTTTAGTCTTTTCCGCTTTGAATGTCTTGTTTTGCATCCGAAAATTACCATATTAAAAGCTATTCTCCTGTTACATAAAAATTAACCTTTTAAAGGCTGTCTCAACCAGTTGTCTTCTGTGTGCCATCCTTTATTACTGTTTGCATGAGGGATTGACAGCTGACTGAAATGCGCATATACAATGTAGGTAACATACGAACAGAAACATTTTCTCTCGTATCGCTCGACGTTGGCCTTTTACAATGCTTTATTTGAGAATATCATAAATACTACTTTGGTTTAATATGTGGCAAAACTGGAGCTGTATTATAAATAAAACGTATTCATTAGTTTAACCCATTCAGCTTGTTTGTATATCTATTGGATAAAAATCATCAAGTCATCAAGCACAGATTTGTCCATGTACAACAATACAGGAAAGTGCTCTATTGAGAAACCCCTTTGTGAATCCCCTTTGTGAAACCCCTTATTATGAAATGTTTAATTTATTTGGAGTGCTCTTATTAATGTCTTCCAGACTGTGTGAGTATTGGCTGCATTCAGTTTAATTCCTAGTAATCGTGACAAATGTAATTGAGATTAATTCTTCGGTATTACTGCAGTACGAAATTTTGCAGTTGGTGCCAGACTGCTCAATAGGCTGTTACCTAGGGCACCATTTTCTAAGGGGGCACCAACTTAGCAAGCCAAGTTCAAGTTGTATCAGACAGGGGGCTCCAGCAGTGAAACTTTTCCAAGGCACCATGTAGACTTCAACCGGTACTGATTGCAATTAACCTTTTTCTGAAATGCACATTTCTTATGGAATGTTAGAACATCCATCCATCCATCCATCCATCCATCCATCCATCCATCTCCCAATCCTCTTGTTCCCTCCAGTGCAGTGTTGCAGGGGGGTGAAGCCCATCTTAACCAGCATGGGACACAACGCCATAGACTGGATGCCAATTCATTTCAGGAGATGCATATACTGTACACACTTACACCCTATCAGCGATTTAGAGGAATGGATTCTTCTAACTGCCTTTTTATTATGGGAGGAAACCAGAGAGCCCATTGGAAAGCGACACACCAGAAGGAGAGTATGAACAGTTGATTCTGAATGCTGGCAGGATTTAAGCCCCTAACCTTGCAGCTCTGTGTGAGATAACAGTGCGACCAACTGAGTCACTGCATCACCCCCAGCCATAATGAATAATCGTAACAGCAATGAAACTAATAACAGTGACAACAATAATCACTGTCATCATCATCATCATCGTCATCATCTTCGGAGGACACCCAAGGACATCTTAGAATGGAATTGAGGATCGAAGGAAGATCTAAATCATAAAATCAATTGAAGTAAATATGTAAGATAAATGAGTGTCCAGTAAACTCGAGACATGCTAGAAGATGCATAGGTACATGAAAGGAGTTTGTTTCACAGCCTTTAAGCAGCGATGCCCCCCCTCCCCGTTGAGGTATGGTGCAGTGGGAATTCCCAGTGTGTCTGGGAGGTAAGTGGGAGCAAGGGCACGATTAGCTTTCAATGTAAGCACTTTGTAAATCAGCCAGTGCTTAATTGGCACCCAGTGAAGGGCAGTGAGAGAAGCAGTAGAGTGGTCCTAGGGTGCAGAACACGCGAGAACCCTGGCAGAGAATATTCTGGACAAACCGTAATCGGTTTAGTGCATGCAAGTGTTCCAAAGTGCGAGGTGTCCAGTGGATCCAAAGGGAGCCCTAGTGGAGCATCTTAGTGACAGAGGTTGGGGGTTCAGCAGTGCCTGTCAGCGTCCGGGGTCAATTTCAAGCGATAGAGCTAAACCCAGTCATTTGCAGATTCCTGGTTTTGGCAGAGGGAGCAATAGTACAGACATCTATGACATAGCTACAGACAGAAGGAAGTAGCTTAGCCCACAGGGTTTGTCTTGCTGAACCCCATAATACTTTACATACATATTCGCAAATGAGTCGTATTAGCAAATGATAAAAAAAGGTTAAAGTTCTGTGTATGCATTTTTAATGCGTTTACTGTAAGTCAATGCTAATATGGCTGTTTTACATTATCTTGATGCTAATTTGTCAGCCATTCATTCACCCCAACACCCCCCACCCCTTACACACTTCACACTTTCAGCACCGTGAAAATAATTGAGAATGTCAAGGGCAAGGCACATATTACAGCAGTCACAAAGCTTACAACACACATTGTATGCTTAATGACAAAGTCAGGGGTATTTTTGGCACATAACATCAGTGTGTGTGTGTGTGATGGGAGAGACATTACCATAACATTTTCACTTAATGTTAATAAAACAAAATTATTCCGTGACTTCTTAAAGTTTAAGTCAGGTCCACAGGAAATCGTTAATCCACAAACATTTAATTTTATGCTGACGTTCACATTTGTGCTCACATAATAGGCAGTAGCATAATTTCAGTAAATGTACTGAAATGTGTAGTAGCAGCAGCAGTAAGAATATAATTTTGACCAACAAGCTTTGTTGTATGTTTATATCGTAAATTAGCTTGTTATGTACTACCCTTGTAACCGTATGCTCATATTTCCCTTCTAAAAAACAAGAATGCCATTTGTTCTGTAGTGTCAGTTTGTTACATGTCGGCTTAGGAAAGCAGATAACCAGGCTTAATTGTCTGAGAGTCCAACATGAAATCACATTGCAGATATCCGGCTCAACTCAAGGTCTGTGAGGAGTGTATCGCGGCAGTGAAACTCAAAGAGCTTTTCCATGTATTTTTACGCTTCCCCTCAGTGTTTTGCCTGTCCTTCCCCCACCATTGTGTCGGCGTCTTTAGTCCCAGCAGAGCTACTGCCGACGCCCGTTTACCTTGCCATGCCTTCATTTTGTTTCCCGCCTTCACAGCTGCGAAACAGAGCTGCTTTCTTTGCTGTTCACGCCCGGTTTACTCTTGCATGGCATCATGGGAAACAATCTTCAGTCCTCTGAACTTTGTCATATGATCGATTAGCTGCACCTGGGATACGCTTTTTAAATTCTAATTCTTAGTTAAAGAAGAGCATCTACAATTGTGAAATATGGGGCGACCATATAATTTATTTAAGCACATCTGACATTTTTCTACTGTGCTTGCGACACCTGCACCAAAATGATTTGATTTAAAAATTAGTAAGATATCCAGTAACTGTTAGTGTTAATGGTGGGGTGTTACCGACCCCCATCCACTCTTATTATCACCTTGTCAAGGCTTATAAAACACCACACCTGTTTTTTATTAGGTGAGATAAACTGGGACACACCTCCTGTTGAATTTATAAAGAAATGTTAAATTATTCTTAACTGATTAGACAAGGGGAAGCCAGTCCTGGTGTTAATCAGAGGTACATCTTTAAGCTTAGGGAAATGCTACAGATACAGTTTTAACGATGTTTGGCAGCTTTTATCTGATTGTCACATTGTGATCTTAAAACCAAAAAAAATAAATAAATAAAATTCACATTGTCACACGTGTATTCGAGAAAGCTGTCTTAAAAACTATACAGAAATACATACGAGGTCAGAAATAGCTGGAGAAATATTTTGGTGATTTACTTGTTTGCGCACTGTCTGTGCACGTTTTATTATTTCACCGCGAAATTGTTTAACTCACATTCATGTTCAAAGTACTGTCCATCTTTAATTATGGCTCAAGCATCCTGGTACCAAGCCTCTCTCAGAGCAGCTGGAGGGAGGACTGATCTATTGTATCCCTTGGATTCATCACTTTGTTCTGCAGAGGACACACAATTACCTTCTCCACTCATTAGTGATCTGGCCTTTCCTGCAGATCAAACAGCAATTACAGTAACCCCATTCTCATCTATAAATCCCCTGCAGTTTGGTTGCCTGTTCTACTTCAAAAGTTTTGTTCGAAATCAATGCAAATAACGATTATTATTCCAACCATCCCATGTTTTTTTTTTTAATTATTATTATTTATTTTTCATTTCAGATGAGGACTAATATCTACACATTATCCATATGGCATAAAACGCCATAAAACTCATTTCTGCACAACTCACCGAACAATCTGATAATTAAATACCTTGGGATTGATGTCAACTCATTCATTAGTTCATTACACTTCCACACAATAAACTTAACCTGCTATGTATTATATTTAACATTTACTCATTAGCATGCTTACAGTACTCCCCTTATATGAATGTGCTGTTTAATCTGTCTGTAATGTTCTGCTATAATCCTTCACCTACTTGGACAGATATTTTTTATAAATAAGAACCAAATATCAATTAATTTACGCGTCTGGTTAAATAAGTGCTAAACACAAGAAAAACAGTAAAATATGTAAATTGTAAATGCTTGCTAGATCTTAAAAAGCTTCATGCAACTTTAATCCAACATTTGATGAGACAGTTCAGCTGTCAGCCAATTTTTGGAGTCATTGTATTTTAAGTAGCAATATTGTCGGGGGGGGTTTAACAATGGATGGTTTTATGGGGCCTGTTACTTGGGATCCCTTTGGCTTGACCATACCCACATCTCTTAAACTCATTTCACAATATGGTTCATTGGGAGGATGGAGACACATTCCTCACTGAGGGATGAAAACCGCCCCACACTTCCCTGCCCTCTGGACTGAATTCAGCGTGAGAATTTCCTTAATAGCTTCCCAACACCATGCGCTGCACCTCCTGCGGAGGTTGAAGCCGATGGTCCAACTTTGCCGGGCTGCTCAGCTGCGGTGGAGGACAGCCTGCCTGGCTGCACCTGTCTGGTGGCTCCCAGCAGTTGACCGTGAATATTACCTCAGTTCCTCAGAGGCCGGGGGAAGAGAGGATGGCAGTGCGGGGCACTCGCTGATGTACAAAGAACGCTTCATTTCTCAGTGCTTGCTTTGTGCCCTAAAGCATGTTACACTCTGCTTTTTCTGTACCATTTTGTGTATCCTTAACTCTCATTTACCCCGCTTTGCGTGGTTGGCTTTTATGCGGACGGGCCTGGGTACCTCATGGTTCTTTCGGAGTCTCCCAAGTGGCCACGATAGATGGTGTTCTTGAATGCAGTCCCGAAGTTAAAACGTGATCTGGAACTAAGTTATGCCATCTGCTGCTCGTGACCTGGACTTGTGCACGCTGGCATCTGCCTGTCATGGGGGATAGTTTAAGTTGGTCCTGGAATGCCCCGCTGATGGATCCATAATCCATTACTGATCTGCCCAATGCCTGAGGAATCCTGATTACTAAAAGCTAGTGCAATGCTACTAAAATGGTCTAGAGCACTATATTATTAGAGGTGCTATTTGTAATATAAGGTGTAATGTGGGTGTTAAAACTCAGAGCACTTCATACCCAGTATGTACAACCATACTAGAAATGGTTTGGTTCCATGCCAAACATGAAATACAGGGCGATATTAGTGGAAATCCTCTACTATACATATATACACAAAACTAACCATACTGTAATAGAAATGACAAATATTAAAGAAACAATGCAAAAGCATCTTAAATCACGTTTCCTTAAGTGTATCTCGTGAAGGCGAGTGTTATGTGCAAGGAAAACAGTGTGTTAAGATTAGAGTTTATATTTAAATTATTGAGTAAAACAGTATTGATACATCATGAGTTCTTGTATCGTGGATGGGAGAGTGAGATTATGAAATTCTGATCAGTTACTAATTATTCTAATTATTCTCAATTACTAATTACTAATTATTCTCAGAGGACGACCGCTGTGACTAGCAGGGTGACACGAGTACAGTGCTGTATGGCAGAAAATGCCACACTCGCCTGTATCTGTGTGTGACAGTCACCGTCCTGCCATCGTAGTGACCAATCGGGAGAAACAGCCCAGCGCCGGTATTCGAGGCTCGGGTTCAGCGGCCACTGCAGGCTGCTCCTCGTGCACTTTTGGAGAATCAATGGAAGCGGAGGTCAGCAAAAGAGCGTGTTTGCCACCTACAGTGCGCTCAGCTCATTGCAGTTTAAATCCTCCTCTCTGGAATGCCGTTACTCTTGCTGTTGTAGTGAGAAAGTGCAGAATAACTTCAGCTCACTTTAAGCAACGTGGTTTTGTAAATAAAAGGTACGGTTTGTTAAGTATAACACTGACACATGGTGCTGCTGTTAATTTAGCTTCTTTTGCTGGCTAATAAGGCATCAGTGTGTCACTGAATGAATCTGTAACCAACAGCAATGTACCAATTGTCCTGTCATGCTCTTTTTAAGCATTATTAAAAGGAAATTCTGTCGCAAAGCAACAGTGCCACCCATGGGTTCGTAAGAAATATACAGAAATCCATAGTGGAGAAAGCCGAAGATTGTCTCAGATACTGGGCTTCGATATAAGAATGTGTTTTAAAAACGACGGTGTTCAATATTTTGATTTATCATGATTTAAAGGTATGAAGGTATTCCGTTGGAAATAATTGGCAAACCTTCTTTGTGTACAGGATTTTTCTTCCAGTGACACTGTTTTTAATAGTTGTTCTGATTGCAATTTAATTAATCGTATAATTAGCACTTATCACATTAATCTATAGCACTTACGACCTCTCTAAATAAAGCAGGTTCAGTTTCTAAACAGTGTGCAATAGAGGGACTACAGACACCGGGGCATTCGATAAGCCGATGCCGTCTTTCGCTGGCAGGGCCTGCTGAGACATTAACAAATTGTCGTTTTTGACCTTGTGGACCTCGCAATGCTGCCAGTGATGACACCTGATGACACATTATAGGAGATGCCTTCAGCCTTGGGATCCCTGGCCCTGGGTGCTACTCTTGCAGATTGGATATCAAGTGAGAAGACAGGGGT